>JAHKKF010536242.1:22517-37038 GCA_019740295.1 Labeo calbasu
TTATTTTATTTTATTTTATTTTATTTTATTTTATTTTATTTTATTTTATTTGTTCAATGTGCGATTTTCTTTATAATATATATATATATATATATATATATTATGGATATATATATATATATATTACACATTTCACACCAAAATCAAATGAAAAAAAAAAATCTTATAAATAAACATATAATATTATAAATAAATATATGAAAAATATGTCTATTTTAGAACAGTTGAGATTATTGACAGTTGTTTTCATTACACATTTCCCCCCAAAATTCTCACTACCATGAGACCACCATGTTACTTAAATTTATTTATAATTTATTTATTTATAATTATTCCGAAAGTGCCATATTGTTATAATAAATTAATTTAAATTAATAAATTAAAATGTTAATAAATCTTAATAGTCATACATTTTTCTTTATTAAAGTATAATTTCTTATTTCTTTCTTTACATTTTGAGGTGAATGTAACTCGTTTTTGATATGTTCTTGACAGAAATCATAAATCCACTAACATAATAAACAAAAACAAACAGGCTATAGTAAGCTGCATAAATTTACACCACATTTTATGTAACGGCTGCGGCACTTCATCCACACATGTAATGATCTATTAGAGCACATGTTTGACGTCTGGCATTTTTCCAGAGGCTTGTTAGAGATAACTGGACCAGTCATTCCTGCTCTGCTCACACTTCTCACTGTCTAGCAGCACTTATAGAGATCTGAGAAACAAACTGTAAGCAGTTGTGTCATAGCAAGAGATTTAACTACTGTCACATACAACCTTAATGAGAGCCTTAATGATCGTTTCTGCCTTGTGTGAACACAGAACACGTGTGAACCTCCAGAAGGAAACACAATGCATTAAGAGCCGGGGGGTGAAAACTTTTTGAATTTGAACATTAGGGTAAATCCAACTTATTTTGTCTTGTGGGAAACATTTAACTATCTTTTGTAGCCTCTGAAGGGCAGTACTAAATTTAAAAAATATATGATATTTAGGCAAAATAAGAAAAATGTACACATCTCCATTCTGTTCAAAAGTTTTCACACCCCACTCTTAATGCATGGTTTTTCCTTCTAGAGCATCAGTGAGTGTTTGAACCCTCTGTAATAGTTGCATATGAGTCTCTCAGTTGTCCTCAGTGTGAACAGATGGATCTCAAAATCATACAGTCATGTTGGAAAGGGTTCAAACACACAAAAATGCTGAAAAAACAAAGAATTTGTGGGACCTGAAGGATTTTTATGAACAGCAGGCAGTTTAACTGTTCATGACAAACAAGGGACTCATGAACAACAGTCACTAAACAAAAAACACAGCTCTGGATCATTTATGTAACAACAGTATTAAGAATCAAGGGAATGTAAACTTTTGAACCGGGTTATTTTTATAAACTCAACTATTATTGTCTCTTGTGGACTGTGTGTAAACATCTTTTATGTGAAATATCTTATTCAGGTCAGTACTATGTATTTTGTATGATCCCTCTTATTATGCTAAAATAATTAACATTTTTAATGATTCTGAATGGGTGATGCAAACTTTTGACCTCAAGTCTGTGTTTCTCTATCCCATTATTTCAGTTCCCTTATCAGTCACAGATATGACTCATCTCAAATCATAAGATTCAGCACTCAACATCGCAGAGGCTCTTCAGAGGTAAACACACACATCTGTGACCACTTCACACTTCTCTGCTCTCTATAAGTGCCTCTACAGGAGGGCAGGTTGTTTTTGCTGTCACCGTTCATAGCTTTTCCCTTGACATGTTCCTGTGATTGAGCTGGTGGTCAGTGTCCCATTTTGCATCTGTTATGGAGCTTCGGTAACCTTGTGTTCCCCGCACTAAAGCTCTGGCTATTTGATAATTAATCTCTGATGTTCTTGTTTTTTTGGGAATAGCAGCACACAGTGACCTTTACATGAGTCTGAGCCTTGCATTTAAGGACAGTCTATTACAGAACCTGCCAGTCAAATGCTCAGATTGTAACTTGCTGGTTTTGATACTAAGTTGCTAAATGTGTCCTCATTTGACGTATTTGTAGACGCATCAAAAATACATAGGCATTGGTAGACACTAATTAGGAGGGCTTCAGGCCTCTGCTTTCATCTCAGTCCTAAAAATCTGTGATTATATGGTCTCCACGTTTGATGAAAACAGCAGCTGTGTTAGGCTATCTGAGGATATTTTCTCTAAATCCTCCCCATACTAATCCTACAAATTTTAAAAACTATTTTTTTTTACATTATGTAATAATGTGTTTTCCCATATGACAAAAAAAAACAAAAAACGCCTATATATAAATGTGATCCTGGGCCACAAAACTGCTCAAAAGTAGCATGGGTATATTTGCAGCAATAGCCAAAAATACCTTGGATGGGTTAAAATTAGAGATTTATCTTTTATGCCAAAAAGATATTTTGTAAATGTCCTGCCGTAAATATATCAAAACTTAATTTTTGATTAGTAATGTGCATTGCTAAGTGCTTCATTTGGACAACTTTGAAGGTGATTTTGTCAATATTCAGAGTTTTTTGCACCCTCAGATTCCAGATTTTAAAATAGTTGTATCTCAGCCAAATATTGTCCTGTCCTAACAGACTATACATCAATGGAAAGCTTATTTATTCCACTTTCATATGATGCATAAATCTCGGTTTCAAAAAAACTGACCCTTATGATTGGAATCCTAGTAGAGGACTCTCAGTTTATTTAAAAAGTTGGCAGTCGACGATAGAGCAAGATTCATGAAACTGAACTTGAATTATATACCCACAACTTTATTTTCCCAGTGTCTCTTCTGATAATTGTCACCCCCAGCGCTGAGAAAATGATATTGTCCTTCCCAAAAGCCACGTGTTTAATGGTTACCATGTAATGACCCTTCAGTTTAGTAAGTGAACGTCAAATTACAAATAAATTAAGGGCGTGAATTGCCTCTCCGTCTCTAATTTAGATCAGTCCACAGTTTGTGGTTACGTCTTAAAAGCTATCTGCAATTAGCAGTTTGTTGTGGTGCACCAATGCTAATTATCGGATAATTGCAGTGATCACATTTGCAGAGGTGAATGAGAAGGTTGGTTTATTCTTGGATCTCAGATTTTAGGACCTGTATAGGTAAGTAGCAATGCAGAAATGGTTTAATAACGTTGTTATTTTTGCTTTCTTTGCGCACAAAAAGTATTCTCATAGCTTCATAACATTACGGTTGAACCACTGATGTCACATGGACTATTTAAATGATGTCCTTTCTACCTTTTTGGGCCTTGAACGTGGTAGTTGCGTTTGCTGTCTATGCAGGGTCAGAAAAGCTCTTGGTTTTCATCAAAAATATCTTAATTTGTGTTCTGAAGATGAACAAACGAGGGTGAGTGATTAAAAACGGAATTTCCTTTTTGGCTAAACTAACACCTAAACACCTAAAAACCTCATTCCTTTGTTTCTCATGGTTTGTGGATTGATTTCTCCGTATGGTTGCTTTACAGGTTAAAGAAAGCTCTCCAGACACATGCACACCTGTCACCAGTGGACCTTTGAGCAAGGGACTACGGTCCTCGAGGAATCATGTTCGGTTTGTTGCGTTCTCTGGCATCAGCTGAAATTAAACTCGACATCTTACACACAAGTAACCCAAGCCGTTTTCCTGACCTTCAACCCTAGAACAAATCCATCATGACTGTCTGCTGTTTAGATCCAATATTTCGATACGACATTCAACATTTAAAGGCCTTTTGAGATCGACTTTAAAGAAAATAGCCAATCGATGCTTCAAAAAAGTTAAAAAGGTTTGAGAAGATGCCAGTTGTTAAAATGTATAAACCTCAGTGTTGCCAAGTCCACGTTTTTTCCGTGGAACTTGGGTACCTAAACACTGTTGCCATGGGTTGTTTTTCATGTCTGCAGGTTAAAGCAACCCCAATAACAAGATATTTAGCCCCTGGAATGCAAATTTTACCAGGTGAACTCTGCCAAAAAATGTGTATTTTAAACTTTTTTACCATGGGACACTTTGAAGCGCAATTGCACTAGTGTTGGGCTAGTTTTGAGTAGAAATTGGATGGGTTTTGTTGTGGAAACCTGGCAACTCTGATAAAAATGTTATTTTAAACCTGTGTGACTTTCTTTCTAATTTAGTGTGGTAAATTTTTAAATACTGTGAAGGTTTTTAGGTAAAGAACACCGTAAAAAAAAACATTTGTTGAGTCAACTTAAAGTAATTTATTACTGCCTTAAAATTTTAAGAAGTTTAGTCAACTTGAAATGTTAAGTTGCTCTAAGCGACAACTTAGATATTTGAGTTGATTCAACTTAAAGTTTTAAGGCAGATGGGTAACTTACCTAGCTTTTAAGTATGACAAACCAAATTTTTTGTTAAGTCAACTTAAATATCTAAGATGTCACTTAGTACAACTTAACATTTCAAGTTGACAAAACTTATTGAAACTTACAGAACATAACATTTTTAAGGCAGCAGAGTAACAAATTATTTTAAGTTGACTTAAGTTTTTTTTGTTTGTTTGTTTTGTTTTTACAGTAAAGGTATGCCAGGTATGAAATTTTGCTTTTTCATGGTGTAAGTGGAGACTTGAAGTCATAGTTTACCTAGTAAATGAAAATTTGCTGGTACTATAATTTATTCACCCTCAGGCCATCCAAGATGTAGATGAGTTTGTCTCTTCACCGGCTGAGATTTGGGAAATCTAGCATTACATAATTTGCTCACCAATGAATCCTCTGCAGTGAATAGGTGCCGTCAGAATGAGAGTCCAAACAGCTGATAAAAACATTACAATAATCCACAATTAATCCACACAACTCCAGTCCATCAATGAACATCATAGGAAGTGAAAAGCTATGTGTTTATAAGAAACAAATCCATCATTAAGAAGTTTTAACTTCAGTCTGTTGCTTCTGGATAAAATATTTTAGCTTTCTCCAGTGAAAAAGTTATCTTGTCTGAATCAGGAGAGAAATATGCACAGATCAAGCATTGTTTAAAAGCAAAAACAGTCCAAAATGGTTCTAAACAAACATGTTGGTGAATTTTGACATGAGAGGACAACAGGAGATGGACTTTTTCACTGGAGGAAGTGTTATTATGGATCATGGATTTATATGTGAATCATTGTGATGTTTTTATCAGCTGTTTGGACTTCATTCTGACGGCACACATTCACTGCAGATGATTCACTGATTCATTCATGATTCAGCTCATCTACATCTTGGATTGTCTGAAGGTAAGTAAATTGTCAGCTAATTGTCATTTTTGGGTGAACTATTCCTTCACCTAAAAGCATTAAATAAGATTTAACACTTGCAGTATTTATCAGAAAATGTTTACAATAAAGTATTTTTAATTGTAATATGACAAATAGACCTCTCCATTACAGGTGAGTGTGTACATGCACATACGTTAATGTTTTCAGCTTGCGTCTGTGTTTGCAGCCACGCAGTTCCCTGTTTTCCTGTGCAACTTGCCATAACTCACAAGAATAGGTACGTGGGACACAGCAGCAGCTGTCCCAGAAATGTGACGTGCAGCCATAAAGGGAATGAGGTGTATCATGATTGATCATTCTTCACATTGCCACTATTGAAGTGAAAGAGCCAGTCACCCATGTCAGAAACGGCTCCCAGATGTGTGAGCATCTCTCTCTTTCTCTCTCTCTCTCAGTCTCTGAAGCTTTCCCGAAATTCTCTTACGCAACAATAAAAATCACATCACGCTAATAATGCATTTAAGACTCATCTGCACTCAAGGGAACAGCTGGTTGCGATGATCCTCTGAAATGTTTCCCATTATGTTTCTCAAGGTCAGCAAAACTATTTTTGCCTCATTCGTTACATAATGATTCTCTTTTGATCTGTAATTTTTTGGTAATAATATTTTTGCTTGGCAGTGCAGTCATTGGAGTGGAACAAAAGAGACGTGGCTTACATCATGCGTTTACACAGAGGTCATGCCTTTCATTTGAAACACCTTTCACGGATTCACCGAATGCAGTGACGTGGACTGTTCAGACAGCATTAGAAGGACTCATGGATAACAATTGGGTTATAGTGGTTAAAGGTGGGTTTCTTTGTCACGATGACACAATGGCAAAAATGAGAACTGTTGACAAACTTTAACTTCGAGTTAGTTCCGAACCAACGAAGATTTCAGTTTTATTTAGTGTAGAAATGATAAACTGCATTAATGTTTTGTTCTGGTAACTGAAAGGTTGTAGGTTCAAACACCAATAACAGGCAATACATAAACAATTACCCTTAATCAAGACCAGTAAAGTTAACAAAATTACATTTATCTGCCATTAACATTTTTTCATATTTCTATGGAAGCTTGTTACTGCCATGAAATAAAAAAAAATCAATTGCGACTTTTAAATCTCACAGTTCAGACTTTCTCTCACAGTTTTGAGATTCAGACTTTTTTTTCCTGAATTTTGAGATATTTGAATTTAATAAATTCCGAATTGCAAGATATAAACTTTGAATTATGGAATTATGAGATATAAATCCATAACTGCAAGATATAAACTCAGTGCAAGTTGTTAACTCGTAATTGCAAGTTTATGACTTATAATTCTGAGAAGGAAAGTCAGAATTGTGGGGAAAAAAGTCGCAATTCTACAAAAAACACAGAATTGCGAGATATAAATTCTGAAACAAAAGTCAGAGTTGCAAGATTTAAACTTGCAATTGTAAGAAACAAAAAAATATTGCAAATTGCAAGATGTAAGCTCAGAATTTTGAGATGTGAATGTAGAATTGTGAGTAAAACTCAGAATTCTTAGTTTATTCTTAGGTCTCAATTACATTTTATCCTTTAAAAAAATATTAGATTGTGAAATGTAAATTTGGAATTCAGAAAAAAAGTTACAATTGCAAGATGTAAACTCAGAATCCTAAAACAAAAGTCACATTTGCAAGATTTAAACTAATTGAATTTTATAATATAAGCTTAGAATTTTGAGATAGAGAACTTGGAATTGTGAGTAAAACTCAAAATTCTTAGTTTAATAAAAAATATTGTGAATTGCATAATATAAACTTAGAATTTTGAGTTTTAAACTCAGATTTGTGGCTAAAAGTCAGAATTCTGAGTTTATATTTCCCAATTCTGACATTATATTTCACAATTCTGTCCAAATCATGCATGTTACTTACAAAAATAAGAGGGATGTGCTGAGTGTTAGTTACATTTTTTTTAGTAACAATATAGCAAGGTTGACATACAGTTTTGAGATTGTTTCATAATTCAGACTTTTTTCTGAATTTTGTGATTAATTGAATTGCAAGATATAAAAGTGGAATTATGTGATATAAACCTTAAATTACGAGATATATATTCAGTTGCAAGTTGTTAACTTGTAAATATAAGTTTATAACTTATAATTCTGAGAAAAAAAAATTGAATTGTGTGGAAAAAAGTTTAAAAAAAAAACAGTTTTACATTTAAATTTACGTTGCGATTTGTAAATTTGGTATTCAGAAAAAAAGTTAGAATTGCAAGATGTAATTCAATTGCAATTGTAAGAAACAAAAAAAAATTGCAAATTGCATGTCATAACCTTAGAATTTTGAGTTTTGAACTCAGAATTGTGAGTAAAATTCAGAAAACTGAGTTTCTAATTCATAATTATGTCCGAATTGTGGGTGTTACCTACCAAAATGGAAAAACTAAAGTGATGTATAAAATTGTTGTTCATTATAATGTTTAATGCATTAATTACATTTTTTTGAACCTGCACTGAATAAAATAGTGAAATTGCTAGTAGTTTTTCACAAATAATTACAAATAAATGTCAAGTAAGACATTAAATTAAGCATGAAATTTTTAAGTAGAAAGGCCTAAATAGTATTTTCTTCTAAATCGTACTCCAATAATCTTTGTTTTATTTACAGCTTTTTTTTGTAAAGCATTATTTGATTGCAAATCATTATCTTTTTAGAAAATTCATTTTAGATACAGGAAAAGATCACAACTAAACAGCCCACTGTAAAGAGAAGATGTAATGGTAAAATGTCTCGTGGCTTTGTTCCAGCTCTGTAGGATGTCTGAGGATAAACTCCTCTTGCTTGGATGCTTTATCGAAAGGCTTTTTGAGCCAGCTAATGAGGCTAGCAAGACTAACAACAACAAAGCAAAAAACAAAGACATAAAGAGATCTTCCCCTAGGCATGAGGGTGAGAAGCATTACCAAAGAGATCTTCTGGCCTTTCCATTTTTGAGGCCTGGAGGAAACGCACTGAACCATACAGAGAGGATTCTGCTAGCACGTTAGATGTTTATTAGATCCTGTTTTTATATCACTGAACATAACTGTGTATGCACTACTTGGCATATCCATTACATTCAGAACATAAGTTGTGGTATAATGTATGTATGCTAGATGGCCTAGCCTGTTTGAGAGAAATTATGATGAACAATAAAAAAGAAATTAGATCAGGACCCAAAATTAGCAACTTGGCATTTGGTAGATATTTTTTATCTAACTCAAGGTATGCCAAGTGTCGGGACTGTCCCAGTGGAAATAACTACAGTTAAGTGATTTACTCAAGAGTAAAAATGTGCAAGACAGTAATGTTCAGTTTCTTTGGCAGTATATGAGCTGAAGTTTTGTTTTGCAGTGGGTTTTCATTGTTAGGCTACAACCATAACCTATAATAGCATACAGAGTTGAAGTCAAAAGTTTACACACACCTTGCAGAATCTGCAAAATGTTAATTATTTTGCCAAAATAAGTGGGGTTATACAAAATGCATGTTATTTTTTATTCAGTACTGACCTGAATAAGATATTTCACATAAAAGACATTTACATATAGTCCACAAGAGAAAATAATAGTAGAATTTGTTCAAAATGACCCTGTTCAAAAGTTTACAGACACTTGATTCTTAATACCACAGCTGTTTTTTTTTTGTTTAGTGATAGTTGTTCATTAGTCCCTTGTTTGTTCTGAACAGTTAAACTGCCTGCTGTTCTTCAGAAAAATCCTTCAGGTCCCACAAATTCAGGAAACACAATGCATTAAGAGCCGGGGGGTGAAAACTTTTAAATTTGAAGATCAGGGTATATTTAACTTATTTTGTCTTCTGGGAAACATGTAAGTATCTTCTGTAGCTTCTGAAGGGCAGTAATAAATGAAAAAAACATGATATTTATGCAAAATAAGAAAAATATACACATCTTCATTCTGTTCAAAAGTTTTCACCCCCAGCTCTCTATGCATGGTTTAAACATTTTTTATGATCCCTCTTATTTTGGTAAGAAAATTAACATTTTGCAGATTCTGCAAGGTGTATGTAAAGTTTTGACCTCAACTAAATATGTGGTTAAAAAGCATATAAATTTAAATTTATTATTTTTTCGCTAGATAAAAACCTTATTCCTCAGCTGGGATTGTGTGGAGTCCTTTAAAGCTGCACTGAAACTGCAATTTGGACCTTCAACCTGTTCGCTATATGGAGAAAAATCCTGGAATGTTTTCCTCAAAAACCTTAATTTCCTTTTGACTGAAGAAAGAAAGACATGAACATCTTGGATGATATGCGGGTGAGTAAATTATCAGGAAAGTTTATATTCTGGAAATGAACAAATCCTTTAAAAAATCTCTAAAAATAGCTAAACGTTATTTAAATAGCCATGTTAATTTAGTTTTAGTATAATCAATTCTGCAACAAACAATGCTATTATTGGTCCAAATTATAGGAAATGTGTCAAATATGTGTAGATTTCCTTCTGTTTGTTTTAGCTGCTTGATCAGATCTGCATGCTGCATCTTTTGAAATATTACAACAGGACATGCGCATGATTTTATCATGGATAAAGCAGCTTTGCATGTGTGTTTACTAAGGTGAGCGTGAGGGCAGACCCTGGCATGGGCTGGGCTGGTTGGATTACCATGTGCCCGGTTTCATTGTTACCAAGCTGGGATGTGTTTACACGCAACTGAAACACAAGCCACCTCACCTGCCTCTCACATACAACCACAGGGTTTGACTTACCAGGGTCCCGTCTCTCCAAACAACAGCGTTGTGCTTCCTGTGTTGAAGTGTGATTAAGATTTTCTCGAAAATGGTCCATTATTTCATTTTCTCTGAGCAGTCGAACAACTGTGGAGATAAACGTGTTGGGGAAAACAACAGCGTCAATCAGCAAGGCTGAATCTACCACCGGGGTGGATCTGAATAAGCATAATGATTTCTGTCTAAACCACAAGTGGCAATCACATTAATTAATAAATACACTCTCCACAAAATCAAACATACACAAAAAAGCACACTGTTGCCATGGAGATGAGAATAAAACCTCACACAATGATGACTTCCTGTGGAGAGACAGAAATTGGGGCATCGAGGGTACGGCAGACTAGCTGGTAAAGTTGGTTTTGTTGAATGTGCAGATTTTCAAACTACGTACAAACGGCATGAAGCCTCTATATGATTGATGATGTAGTTATCTAGGCTCTGGTGGATACATCATCCGTTGAATTATGGCCTTGCAGCCTATGACGACAATATCGTGTAAGACAACATATATGGGCCAGAGAAAACAAATGAGCACACTACTCAAAGACTTAATACAACACTGCATGTGCTATAAGACAGCATGCAAAGAATTTGTAGCTCTCTCAAGCGTTCTGTCCTGTTTTTCTATTGGATTTTGAATTATTGCAGTCAAAAAAGCTCTGTGACTAACATAGTTTATGATTCTTACACAATTTCAGAACAACTTTTATTATTTTGAAGCCAAATACAGCTGTCAGAAGTAAAGAACTAAATATAGGCTAATAAAACAACTGCACAAGCTTCTGACAACTCAGGCACTAGGGAATAGTATAGTTTACTTGTTTGACATGAGGAAGTCAAATATTAAAAAAAGAAACACAGAGGGGTATTACTAATGTACAGTTTAGGTCAAAAGTTTACACCCCCCTTTCAGAATCATTTAAAATGTTATTACCAAAATAAGAGGGATCATACAAATGCATGGCATTGTTTATTTAGTACTGACCTGAATAAGATATTTGACGTAAAAGATGTTTACATATAGCCCACGAGAGAAAATAATAGTTGAATTTATAAAAATGCCCCCGTTTAAAAGTTAACATACGCTTGATTCTTAATACTGTGTTATTATCTGAATAATCCACAGCTGTTTTTTTTATTTTTTATTTTCGTTTAGTAATAGTTGTTCATGAGTCCCTTGTTTGTCCTGAACAGTTAAACTGTCTGCTGTTCTTCAGAATAATCCTTCAGGTCCCACAAATTCTTTAGTTTTTCAGCATTTTTGTGCATTTGAACCCTTTCCAACAATGACTGTATGATTTTGAGATCCATCTTTTCACACTGAGGACAACTGAGGGACTCATATGCAACTATTACAAAAGGTTCAAACACTCACTGACGGAAAAACCATGCATTAAGAGCTGGGGGGTGAAAACTTTTGAATGGAATGGAGATGTGTACATTTTTTTGTAATTTTGCCTAAATATCTTTTTTTTTTTCATTTAGTACTGCCCTTCAGAAGATACTTACATGTTTCCCAGAAGACAAAATGAGGTAAACTTACCCTGATCTTCAAAATCAAAAAGTTTTCACCACCCATTAAAAATGAACGTTTATGCGTAGTTGATGCAATGTTGAAACACGCTTTAAACCTGAAATTATTTTTTGTAAATCCAGCGGTCAAATGCTGTGTCACCACCTGACTAGAGACTGGTCTTTGTGTGAATCTCCACAAAAATGGAAAACTTTCTGAATGTATATAATGTATACACTGTTATTTGACAATCGTCTTTTGTAGTGTAGACTAGTCCGATCACATATGGGTAGGCGGAGTTAGTGTAAATAGCCTCTGCCAAAAAAGCAGGCTATGTGCTCTTACTGTGTTTTTAGTGTGTTTTATATACAGTATATAGTTTAAAGTGCCATGGTTTATGTGTTTAACACCATGTTTGAAAGCTTACTTAAGCTTTTATCCAATTATAAAGACATCGGGATGTTAGAAATGTGAAAGATGACTCATTATTTTCTTCCATTGCTCAGGGCTCCATATGTGACGTTCCTTCGGCCTTGATAAACGACAGCCCAGCTATAAATTCCAGCTTTGTGAATCTTCCAACACAGCATTTGGTAAGAAGTCATAGATTAATTTCTGAGGTATTACTTTCAAACACTTCACAAATGATACCTTTAATGACAATCCACAAATCTGAACGTACCTTAAATAAGCACTATGTTCCAGTAGGAGAAGATTTGCGGTTGAAAGTTTTCAGAGAAACAGATACTATAGCCATATATGCTCCTGTAACCTAGACATTTAAAGTTAGCTCTGTTTCTCTCTCATCGACTTCTATGGAGTCTACATTTTCTTGGCCTGATGACTAAGCAACAGGGAGTCAATGTCCACAATCCCACTAGTGATTATGTGTCATTCTCAGACATTATCGCAGAGTGCAGAACACAGTGTCGTCCTCTTAGGTTTCTTACAGAGACCAGAGGAAACAAACACACATGCGCGCATTTGTTTATAACCAGGCCTTTTCATTATAAGATCAGTTGTTTTTATACAATCAAAAATCAATATTTGATTGTCTCTGGAACGTTTTCAAGTTTTTGTATAATGATGTAACCTATAGAACACTTACTGACCAGTGAACAGATTCCAAATTGTACTGTTCATTTCATTCCAGCAAATTATTTGATTCTTGTATTCTTTCAGTGAGCTTGTAGAATTTTCTCCGTAATTGAATCATTTATCAGAGTAACAGTGCTTGAAGTGAGAGCTTTGTTTTAAATATTAGGCCAATATCAGAAGCCATTTCTAAAATTTCTCGTTTTATTTGCCTCTCTGCATTGCAGAGAGGGGTTTTAATATTCCTGTGACTGTTTTCCTCAGCGCTGTCTGAAATGCCTCTTATGATTTAATGATCATAATGCTCAGTCAGCAGCCGCATCCTTTCATCCTGGTACTTTCCAAGCTCTCTCTATCTTTCTATGAGAGAATATATACATGGTCACTATGCCTTTTTATTGATCAGATCAATAAAGTCTGATCATGACAGAACAGGGTTGGTAGATTTTATGTTTTTGAAAGAAGTGTTCAAAGCATTACAGTAAAAACAGTAATATTACAATTTAAAATAACTGTTTTCTCATTTAATATATTTAAAAATGTAATTTATTCCTGTGATGCAAAGCTGAATTTTCAGCATCATTACTCCAGTCTTTAGTGTCCTGATTCTTTAGAAATCATTTGATGAATATAAACGATGAATATAATGAATTTAATGCATCCTTGCTAAATGTCAGTATTCAAAAAGTGGCTAAGCATTAATAGGCTTATGTGGATTGTAGTTTTGCTTCTACAAAATATGTATATTTTTAAACGTTTGTGTTTATGAGCAACTCTGACCTTCTGCTGTCTCTAAATAACCCTGCCAGCCTGAACCCCAACATTAATATATTTTTTGGTCTTATAATCTCTGTCCCATCCACACATCATTGCAGCAGATGGGAATCACCAGATGTTCGTGATTACCGAGAATGCAAAATGATTCCGGATAAAAAGAGAGCGGGCACTATAAAACAGACACGGATGCCCTTCATGTTCGGTTGTCATTTAATCACAGATGATTATATGGAGAAATCAAAACCGCTGTTCAGCAGATGTTGCATAAAGCTGGACCGGACAGAGTGATGCGATTTCCTGTGGCTAGACTACAGAAGTGGGCGATTTTATCCATGATTGGTCAGTACCTGGAACAAATGGTTAAAAAGCCAGGCACAAGACAGGCAGAGAGAGTGGCAGATGGACACATTATAAATTATGTATGTGTTTGTCTGAATAATGCACCTTCAGACTGAGGTCAAAAATCTTTTAAGATCTATAAAAGAAATCTATTTGCTTGAGACTAAAACTTTTCCATAACTAACCTGAGGGCAGTAGATGAAAGCCTCCTTTGCAATCATTTCTGAGCATACACACTAGTGCTTTGACTGTGCAAAACCCTTCAGATCTGAGTGGTTAGATTAAGGCCTTGATCTTAAGAGCCTAAAACTGTTCTTGAGCCCTTAATGCCAAAGTTTTTCCACTGTGAAATCTGCTTTGATTGTGATTTTAATTATTATTATTATGGGACAACCCACCTGTTTAAATCCAATGAAATTTAAACTTTCATTTTTTAAAATGATTTACTTTATGTTGATTTGGAATTTGACAATTATGAGAAAAAAAGTCAGAATTGCGAGTTTATTGCGAGTTTCACGGAATTATGTTTGTATCTCGCAATTCTGACTCCATAACTTGCAACTGCGAGTTTATATCACACAATTCTGAGAAAAAAAGTCATATTTGTGAGTTTATATCTCACAATTCTGACTTCATAACTCACAAATGCGAGTTTATATTACACACTTCTGAGAAAAAAGTCAGATTTGTGAGTTCATATCATGTAATTTTGAGAAAAGTCAGATTTGTGAGTTTGTATCTTGCAATTCGAAATTTCT
>JAHKKF010536243.1:0-13855 GCA_019740295.1 Labeo calbasu
AAAAAAAAAAAAAAGACCTTTACATTGGAAAACATTTTAATGTTAACAGTCAGTAAGACTTTTACCAGCAAAGTGGAAACTTGTCATTTTTCCTTTTTCTCTAACCTTTTACTTGCAGAGAATGTAATTTGTTCACATTCAATGACAGGACACTCAAATTTGTTGCATGATTCTGTGGAATGACAACAAACCTACCGTACAAAACACTGTGGTAGGTCCAGATTAATACCATGGTATTTATAACACACAAGGAACTGGAAAATCTCAAACCAAAAATATGAGTTTACAGTTTTGTCTCTTCTAAAAATGTGACAAAATGTCTAGATAAAAATAAGCTTACCATTTGGTTGTTAATGTGTCTTTTAAAATGTTATCATAAATAATTATTAATTTAATTATTTTAAACAGTAAAAATATTTCAAAAGTTTGTGTACTTTGGATTAAATAAATGCAGGCATGGTGAGCAGAAGAGAGTTTTTTAAAAACATTAAAAATCTTACTGTTCGAAATCTTTTCACTGGCAGTGTGTCTCACAACAGCAGCAGCAACAACAACAACAAAAATAATATGTACGCACGGAATAAAAACACTGGTGGAATGTGCCATCATGGCCAAATTTGGTAAACATATCTCAGATATCCATCCTACAAGCTTTTCAATCATTAAAGTGGCCATAAGCACGTTGGGGAGGGCATTTATGGGATATGGACGTTGTAAATGATGCAACCAGCAGTAGCATAAAGTCAAGACTATATAATAGAGCGCGCGGCTGCGCTCTGACAGAAGATCTTCTGCGCTCACGCGGCGCAGCAGCAAAGCACCAGTGTGCTGGACAGCAGGGCGGGACGACAGCATCTAAGCAGTATGTATCTTCCATTAAACTCTTTATATCCACAAATGTAGCGCGATAACAGTAATTTACGAACACATTAATAGTCACTTTAGTTATTTTTAACTATATTCTACCTGTGGCGATACCTCTCGCAGAGAAAATTCAACGGAATGGCAAACAAAAGCTTAAGGCTACACTGTGAAAAGAAATGACAAAACATTTAAAAGCTTCTACTTTGATTACCGTGTACTATCTGAATTAGATTCCAAATTAATCTATAATATTAACTATGGTAAATTCTGAACCACGTCTTTAAGGGTCGGTAAACGTTATTGATAGTGGCAGTATTTAAAGCAACAGGATTTGCTCCAAACTAACGCTTGTCAACTATTTAAAAACACACATATTTCAGTGTGGAACCGACAAAGTTGATCATTTCAGTACTCTGAACCCTTCGGCAATCATAGCACCTTTGAAGTTATAATTTAAGCGACATGTGAACGCGGTAGGGGGAAATCCTCTGTGTATGCTAGCAGGTTAGATCAGTATTTAATGTGTCAGCTCAAAATGTCACACAGTTTTTGGTGCCTTTAGTTGTACAGTGTGATATAATGTATTCTTACACAACAGAGCACAAAACCACCTGCCCCATCCAAGACCATAAATTTGAGATTAACACGTACCCCGGCTATCAACATCGGAGATAACAGCAAACATGGGCAAGAAATCCAAAGTGGAACTGTCAAACGGCAAAGCAGAGGAGAATGGAGATGTGAGGTAAATGACTTCAATGTTATACAGCAAGGCAGGTTACGTTGATGTTTTAGGAGCAATTTGTTCTTACAAATACTGTACATTTGTCTGAGATGTAATTAAGGTTTATGGTTCATGTCCTGGCATGTTCGTCTCAGGAAAGAATTCGATCATTTATAGTCAACAAGTATAACTATGTAACTGTAAAAATATATGTATGTATTTATTTATTTGCTTGTTTATTTGTGACCCTGGACCACAAAACCAGTCATAAGTGTCATTTTTTTTTAAATTGAGATTTATACATGAATATTTATACTAAATAAATAAGTTTTCCATTGATGTATGGTTTGTTAGAATAGGATAATATTTGGCCGAGATACAACTATTTGAAAATCTGAAATCTGGGGGTGCAAAAAATCAAAATATTGAGAAAATCGCCTTTAAAGTTGACATGTATTATTATTATTTTTGGCTATTGCTACAAATATACTCAAGCTACTTAAGACTGATTTTGTGGTCCAGGGTCACATTTATTGTTTGTTTGTGTACTTTTTTATTTTCTCAAACTTAACAGTGATATTTCTTTCCAGCAGTGAGAAAAATGGCAAGAAAGAAGAGAAGGAAAAGATAGAGATGGTGGGACCATTTGAGTTGGTGAGTGAAATATTAAACGTGTTAGCATTTGTAGTACTATTATTATTTGTGAACTTAATAAGAATTTCACAGCTACAAAGATGTATATACTAAAACATTTTAATTTTAATTTTTTTTAAATACGTCAGCAATGCTGTAACCACAAGTAAATATAAAATTAAACTTAGTAAGCCTAAAATAAAAACTAAATTAAAAATGGATGTGGTGGAGAAGTCATTTTGTTGAGTGACTCATTTCACTCAAAAATGCTTTTAGACTAACTAGTTCTCAAAGAACTGTGTCCATGTTACAGTTTCGCTATGCAGATGGTCTCGACATTCTTCTGATGTTGCTTGCCACAGTCATGTCCATGGCCAACGGGGCAGTACTACCTCTCATGGTTATTGTATTTGGAGACATGACAAACAGCTTTGCGCAAGATGCATTCATAGAGAATATGAAGAACCTCACCAGTGAGTTTACAATTTGTATGCCCCATCAATCTACTGTTGTTTCACAGGGAAATCTAACAAAACTAACAACAACATATGGTTCTTTAATCTCTAGACATCACTTCCCCACAGTCCAATGAGACTTTAGGAGAGCAGATGACAAAGTAAGACTACTGTGCTTTGCATTGGAACACTACAGGTTTTCTCTACAGTTTTAATTTAATTTATTTGTAAAATGTTTCTTAGAGTATGATAGTCTTGTTTCTCCTTTCCAGGCATGCTATATACTACAGCATAATGGGATTTGTAGTTTTAGTGGCGGCATATATGCAGGTGGCCTTTTGGACTCTTGCTGCGGGACGTCAGGTGAAGAAACTTAGAAAGAAGTTCTTTCACTCCATCATGAAACAGGACATTGGCTGGTTTGATATCAACGAGACAGGACAGCTCAACACACGCCTCACAGAGTAAGACATGGAATAAAAGTAATTTATCTACGTATTACACACAAAGATGCATAATGTACCTACATCACACTCTTTTTTTTTTATTATTATTTTTTTCTCTGCAGTGATGTCTACAAAATAAATGAAGGCATTGGGGATAAGCTTGGCATGCTAATTCAGAGTATGACCACCTTTTTCACTGGCATCATCATTGGTTTTGTCAAAGGCTGGAAGCTGACCCTCGTCATTCTCGCTGTTAGCCCTTTACTGGGGATCTCAGCTGCTATCATTGGAAAGGTGGGATAAAAAGGAATATGAAGAGAAAGAGTTTTAAACGGTTAGCTCATCCAAAAATGAAAATCCTGTCATTAATTACTCACCATCATGTCATTCCAAACCTGTAAGACCTTCGTTCATCTTCAGAGCACAAATTATGATATTTTTGATGAAATCCAAGAGCTTTATGACCCTGCATAGACAGCAACGCAACTCACATGTTTAAGGCCCATCAATAGTTCAGTCTTAATTTTATGAAGCTACGAGAATACTTTTGTGTGCGAAAAAACCCTCGGATTTCATCAAAAATATCTTAATTTGTGTTCCAGAGATAAACTACGGTCTTAAGGGTTTGAAACGACATGAGGACATGAGTAAATAATGACAGAATTTTCATTTTTGGGTGAATGATACCTTTATTGTTTTTATATCTACAGTATAGTAAGCTGCTGTCTCACTTAAGCGCAAATACAATCACAATAGTACTGCATGCCGATTTTAGTTTATTATTGTGGTTTTATTAGTGTATACTTTTCTACCTAGCTAGAAAAGGGAATAAAATAACATAAATGGTCAATCAAGGATCCATACAGAGATATTAAAGCTAAACGTTTGGCATCAGTAAGAATTAAAATAATAATAATAATAATAATAATAATAATTCTAACCCTGGTGTGACCCTGGACCACAAAACCAGTCATAAGGATCAGTTTTTTGAAATTGAGATTTATATACATGAATATATATACTGAATAAATACGTTTTTCATTGATGTATGGTTTGTTAGAATAGGACAATATTTGGCTGAGATACAACTATTTGAAAATCTGAAATCTGGGGGTGCAAAAAATCAAAATATTGAGAAAATCGCCTTTAAAGTTGACATGTATTATTGACTATTGCTACAAATATACCCGTGCAACTTAGGACTGGTTTTGTCGTCCAGGGTCACATATTATAAATGATCTCTATTTCAAATAAATGCTTTTGAACTTTTTATTCATCAGAGAAATCCTGGGGAAAATGTATGACAATTTCCACAAAAGTATTAGGCAGCACGAATGTTTTCTGCAATGATAATAATATATATTTTTTTTTAGCTCTAAGTCAGCATGTTGATTAGCATAGGACTGACACTGAAGACTGCAATAATGACTGCTGAAAATTCAGCTTTACCTTCATTGTAAAATATAAATTAGTCTTGGTGAGCATAGGATATTTCTTTCAAAAACATTAAAAATGACTGATGCTGTAAAATAAAATGAATCAAGTTGAAAAAGCAACGTTGTATCCCTGCCTCATTAGGTGATGTCATCATTCACGTCGAGGGAACAGACGGCCTACGCCAAGGCTGGAGCGGTGGCTGAGGAAGTGCTGTCATCCATCAGGACTGTCTTTGCCTTTGGTGGACAGAAGAAAGAGATACAGAGGTGTGTTTGAAAGACATCACATGTCTCAAAGAATGTCAGCACTGTTTTTAGCAAAATTCTGATGATGACATACACAGTTGTTTTGTGGTACATGACACAGAGTGTCACAGCTGGTTCTATGACCTAAACCAGCTAACCTACCAAACCATCTTAGAACCATAAAGACTAGACAACTTAGTTTTAGCACTTTATGGTCTGATCTTGAAAGCTTCAGTCTATTTGTTGTCCTATTAAGAGAATAGGAAAAGCTTGGGGAAGAGGGTTTGATTATCATATTTTTTTGCATCAAGGATAATACATGACTTTTTGTCTGTTCTTCAAAGGTATCATAAAAACTTAGAGGATGCGAAGAACGTTGGCGTAAGGAAGGCCATCACTGTGAACATTGCTATGGGCTTCACATTCTTCATTATCTATATGTCCTATGCACTGGCCTTTTGGTATGGCAGCACTCTTATCCTGGCTGGCGAGTATGATGTCGGCATACTTTTAACTGTAAGTCGCAGAAGGGTTATTATAAAACTTCAAAAACTCTGTGGTCTTCTGATTAAATTCCAGAGTCACAGTGGTCATGCTTCAGATATCGTAGGATAGAAAGAAAAACAAAATTATTGCATCATAAATAGCATGTGGTTATGTTTTCTTCATGGGAACTTAAAGAAGACTGTTGTATAAGCATGAGATTACCTCACAAGTGCATTTTCTGTTCCTCTGTTTCAGGTTTTCTTCGCAGTCATAATTGGAGCTTTCGGCCTAGGTCAAACGTCTCCTAACATCCAGTCCTTCTCTAGTGCAAGAGGGGCTGCCCACAAAGTTTATCACATCATTGATCATGTGAGTGAACTTGTTAGCTACTCATGGATATTATGTTACATAATTGTTGGAAGAAAAGACAACTGTCCCCAATGCAGAAGAAGATCCATAATATAATTGCTTCCTGGGATGCTACACAGGATATTAGTGATTTATTACCTGCATTAAAGAAAAGTAAAAATGTCTTAATCCTGAACACAGAATCACAACACAGTATATGCAAGGCCTAGAATTCTAGGCTGCAGGCCTAGAATATAACTTATTTAAAAAGATGACATAAGCTTAATCACGGTTCCCATAGTCATGAAAAACCTGTAAAAATTATGACATTTGGAAAAGTCATGGACATTTATAATGATGTTCAGTATTTTTTTGGTTATGCTCTGCATGGAGACAGAACTCAAAACTGAATCCACTGTTCAAAGGTTTGGAGTTTGTTTTTTTGTTTTTGTTTTTTTTTAGAAAGTGGTCTTAATGCTCACCATGGCTATATACATTTGTTAAAAAATACAGTCAAAACAGTAATATTATGAAATATTGTTATAATTTATAAAACCTTTTTATTTTAATATTTTGTGTGATGGCAAAGCTGAATTATTGAATGCAGCAACTCTGAAATATTTTTACTATTTAAAATAACTATTTTCTGTTTTTTAAAATGTAATTTATTCCTTTGATTTCAAAGCAAAATTTTTAGCATCATTACACCAGTCACATGATATTCTAACATTCTGATTTGCTGCTCAAAAAACATTTAATATTATTATTATTATGTTGAAAACAGCTGCGCAGAATTTTTGTCAGGTTTCTTTGATAAATAGAAAGTTTAGAAGAACAACATTTATCTGAAATAGAAATAGAAGTCTTTATCATCACTTTTGATCAATTTAAAGCATCTTTGCCAAATAAAAGTATTTCTATAATTTATTTCCCAAAAAAAAAAAAAATTATATTGACTTCAAGCTTTTAAATGATATAGTGTATATGTTACAAAAGCTTTATATTTCCAGTAATGCTGATCTTTGGATTTTTCTCTTCATCAAAAAATCCTGAAAAAAATGTACTAAACTGTTTTAAATATTGATAATAATAATAATAATAATAATAATACAAAATGTTTCTTGAACAACAGATGAGCATATTAAAATGATTTCCGAAGGATCGTGTGATGCTGAAGACTGGAGTAATGATACTGAAAATGTAGCTTTGGTCACAGGAATAAATTACATTTTAAATTACATTCAAATTGAAAGCAGTTATTTTTGTTTTTGCTGTATTTTGGAGCAAATAAATGCAGGCTTGGTGAGACAGAAGAGACTTTAAAACATTAAAAATCTTACTGTTCAAAAACTTTTGACTGGTAGTGTATATAATTATGAAAAGTCAATGCTGGAAAGCCTGACCCTTGAATTATATTGTTTTGTTTCCTGACTTTGTTGAATTATATCTCCAGATATATTATGGCTGTACAGAACAGATCATTCAGCAAATCATACTATAATTATAAATCTATATTGCTATATTACATATTCCTGTAGTTTTTTGAACATTTAAATGTAGCAGAGCAGCAGAACTGTTTGATTTTTAACTTCTGTACCAAGAAGGATAAGCCTGAACAATTAAAACACACACACATACGCGCACAGGACTAAACTTTGTCTTTATTTAGACTCAGGTGGTCAAGTTTAAACAAACACCACACTCACTGAGCAGACAGTGGCTTTGAGATAAAATCCAGAGACAAAAAAGTGCGGAAAAATAATTCTGAGCTAAATTGCATAACTTCCCCTCATTGTTTAGTAGCAGCTTGAAAAATGGCCAAGTCTCAGAATCAGAGGATCTTCCCTACTGAGATCCAAAGAATAGAAGACCACAGGGAACCATTTTTCTTTGGTGTCAAGCAATTAGTATGTTATTGATGTCTATTAGTCTGAATGAGGTTTGATTGTGAACTTACCTTTATCCCTGGCTGGAATTTGTATTTGTAATAAGAAATGTATCTCACAATCCTTGTTTCAC
This sequence comes from Labeo calbasu, assembly GCA_019740295.1. Taxonomy (NCBI): domain Eukaryota; kingdom Metazoa; phylum Chordata; class Actinopteri; order Cypriniformes; family Cyprinidae; genus Labeo; species Labeo calbasu. Next base: position 7,658 of record JAHKKF010536243.1, read on the forward strand.
CAACAGGAACCCACGATCAACAGTTTCTCGACAGAAGGACACAAACTTGATGCTGTAAAAGGAGACATAGAGTTCAAAAACATTCACTTCACATACCCCTCACGGCAGGATGTGAAAGTAGGACTATCAAATGATTTATTAAAAAACATTTAAACAAAACTTTACAGAATGAAATGACTCCAGCTATTGCTCTGTAGGTTCTGAATGGCATGAATCTTAAAGTCATGAGTGGACAGACCATTGCTTTGGTGGGCAGCAGTGGATGTGGAAAAAGCACAACAGTTCAGCTGCTACAACGCTTCTATGACCCACAGGAAGGAACAGTAAGTACAAAGAGAGGCAGAGAGGTACAACCTCCTTGACCTTCCTGTTTTTCCTTCAATTTTTTTTCTGTTTGTCTAACCCATCAGGTGTCTATAGATGGCCATGATGTTCGCAGTCTGAACGTGCGAAGTCTAAGAGAATTAATTGGCGTAGTCAGCCAGGAGCCGGTGCTGTTTGCCACAACCATTGCAGAAAACATCCGCTACGGTCGCGAAAACGTCACTCAGGAGGAGATCGAGCAAGCCGCACGTGAAGCCAATGCCTACAACTTCATCATGAAGCTCCCAGATGTAAGATAAGACATTGCAAAATAATTGTACTTTTAAGGAGGTAAATTTGATCAGTTGGATTAAAAAAAATTGGTTCTTTTCAGAAATTTGAGACTCTGGTTGGAGAGAGGGGCACCCAGATGAGTGGCGGACAAAAGCAGCGTATTGCTATTGCACGAGCGCTTGTGCGCAATCCAAAAATCCTCCTTTTAGATGAAGCTACGTCTGCTCTGGATGCCGAGAGTGAGACTATTGTGCAAGCAGCGTTAGATAAGGTAACAAAAAACATAGCAGTCTAGAAAAACATTGGAAATATTGCTTGTGTGTGTTTGTGTGTATGAATATTTTTACATCTGCATAGGTGAGGCTGGGCAGGACCACCATTATAGTGGCTCACCGGCTGTCCACTATTCGAAATGCTGATGTCATTGCTGGATTCCAGAATGGTGAAATTGCAGAACTGGGCACACATAACGAACTGATGGAGAGAAAAGGAATCTACCACACTCTTGTTACAATGCAGGTTAGAAACCCACAGTGCAGTACATACACGCACATGAGCTCCATATGCAGCTGTGGCACAGCAGTCTTGCTGTTTAAGATTGTCCGAGCTTATTGTCTTGGTGGAGCTGCTCTTGGTTGAGTTGGAGTTTGAATCCCAATTCAAGGACCTTTCCTGGTCTTATTCACCTCCCAATTGTTTTCATTCACTTCGCTTCCTGTCTTGTGCATAAAAGGTAAAAATAGCCTGGCTTTGACATAACATTAAAGAGCATTGACTGTCAGTGATTTGTAGTGCCTGAGCAACTAGAAGCCATTCATGTTCTTCAAGAGTTGCCAATATGTGGCATCATGAGTAACACTGGCTATCAATGATATTGAGCAGGTATTAAAGGATTAGTTCACTTCCAGAACAAAAATGTACAAATAGTTTACTCCCTTTGTCATCCAAGATGTTTGTGTCTTTCTTTCTTCAGTCGTAAAGAAGTTGTTTTTTGAGGAAAACATTTTGGGAATTTTCTCCATATAGTGGACTTCTGTGGTGCCTACGAGTTTGAACTTCCTAAATGCAGTTTAAATGCAGCTTCAAAAGGCTCTAAATGATCCCAGATGAGGAAGAAGTGTCTTAAAATGATTATTTTCTTAAAAAAACACTTTTTAACCGCAAATGCTCATCTTGTCTAGCTCTGCAATGCGCATGCATACTCTGTGCACTCCGGTTAGGATTTGTCAAAAAACTTCTTCTTTGCATGTTCATTTTGTAAACACTGGGTCAGTACTTCTGCAGCGATGTAGGACGATTTTGGAGGAGAAAATGAGTTGGGAGTTTTTAACTGTCTTAAACCGGAGCCCTTTTAGAGCCCTTTGAAGCTGCATTTAAACTGCATTTTGGAAGTTCAAACTTGCGGGCACCATATAAATCCACTATATGGAGCGAAATCCTGAAATGTTTTCCTCAAAAAACATAATTTCTTTACGACTGAAGAAAGAAAGACATGAACATCTTAGATGACAACGGATTGAGTAAATTATCTGTAAAGTTTTGTTCTGGAAGTGAACTTCTCCTTTAAAGCTCATGTGATCCCTGTCAAATGTTACAGTCGAACAGCAACCAACACTACGGTGACTTGACAATCTCAGATGGTTGAATTACTGTCATTGCGATCAGCTCTATAAACTTCCGCAATGTGACACATTTCATAAAGATGTTACACAGTTTGTCTATCTGGTTTTGACTGGAAACTTCGGAGCTGAAACGTGTTAACATTTAATCTAGTGGTATTTGTCCTACCTGCTTTAGTTAACAGCAGAAATGAAAAGTTTCAGAGGCAAGCAAGTTGTGCATGATGAATGAGGGAAAATGAATTCGGAATGTGCATGGGGTTTATTTTGAGTTTGCTTGTTTAAATCACAGATGATTAGGAGCGCAGAAGAAACAGAGGAGGGCAAAGAGGAGACGTTTATGGATGAGAAGAGTCCCTCAGTCAGCTCTCTGAACGAATGCACACTCTTCAGACAGAAATCCAGAAGTGGCTCAGAAAAAGAACAGCAAAATGAAGAGAAACAGACAGAGGAGGTAAGAGACTGAGTCTAGAAAATTCATCAATTCAATCCTACTGGAAATGTGTTTCTCAGTAACTGGAAAATTACATTTTTATGGATAATATCAGTCAAACCCAAACAGAATGATTTACCAAAGTTCTATGAATCTCATCTTCATAAATTATTATTTTTTTCTTTCCTTAAAGGATTAGTTCACTTCCAGAATGAAAATTTCCTGATAATTTACTCACCCCATGCCGTCTGAGATGTTCATGTCTTTCTTTCTTCAGTCGCAAGGAAATGAAGGTTTTCGAAGGAAACATTCCAGCATTTTTTTCTCCCCATATAGTGGACTTCAATGGTGGGTTCAACTGCTCTACACAATCCCAGCCAGGGAATAATGGTCTTATCTAGCAAAGTGATCAGTCATTTTCTTAAAAAAAAAGAGTAAAAATTTACATACTTTTTAACCACAAATGCTTGCCTTGCACTAACTCTGCAATGTGCATGTGCGTCTTCACGCATTGCTTAAGCAAGTTGGAAAAGTCACGCGTGGTTAGTTTTTCACCTGTGTAGTCTGGTTCAAAAAGGTAGGGTAGGGCAAAAACCTCATTTCCAACTTCAAAATCATCCAACATCATTGTTTTACCTTTTTGTGTAAAGGGTGTTTGACTTTATTTGCACGTTTACTTTGTAAACACTTTGTTGGTACGTCACGTGTGTGAGGTCGAGCTGGTGCAAGACGAGAATTTGTAGTTAAAAAGTATATAAATTTGTATTTTTCTTGGAAAATAACTGATTGTTTCACTAGAGAAGAGCATTACTGCTTGGCTGAGATGTGTAGAGCCCTTCAACCCATTGGCTCTTACTGAAGTCCACTATATAGGGAAAAATCCTGGAATGTTTTCCTCAGAAACCTTAATTTCTTTTCGACTGAAGAAAAAAAGACATGAACATCTTGGATGACATGGGGGTGAGTAAACTATCAGGACATTTTCATTCTGGAGTGAACTCATCCTTTAAAAAAGAACTTTAATGCTTAATATGTTATCTGTAAGAAATTGTATTTTTTATCAAATTATTTTTACATAGTTCTTCTTGTGTTTATTCTCTATATTGTCCTTGTAGGAAAAGGTTCCAAACGTCTCCTTCCTGACGGTCCTGAAACTGAACAAACCGGAATGGCTGTACATAGTGGTCGGAGTTTTATGTGCCACCATAAACGGAGCTATGCAGCCAGCATTTGCTATCATTTTCTCGAAAATCATTGCTGTATGTTGTACATCAAATTTAAATATTTATATTAATTACCATTATTGACAATTAGCTTTACTGAGATGTTATTCCTCACACGTTTATTTTCTCGTCTCCTTTTCCATTCTTCTTCCTCTCTAGGTGTTTGCTGAGGTTGATCAGGATCTTGTACGAAGGAGGACTGAGATGTACTCTCTGCTGTTTGCTGGCATTGGGGTCGTGTCCTTTTTCACTTTGTTCTTCCAGGTTTGTTTTCTGTTATAGCATCAATGTCTGAACACACAGTAAATTTAAAGGATTAGTTTATTTCCAGAATAAAAAAATCCTGATAATATACTCACCCACATGTCATCCAAGATGTTGATGTCTTTCTTTCATCAGTTGCAGAGAAATTTAACTTTGTGACTGAAGAAAGAAAGACATGAACATCTTTGTTTTGGAAGTAAACTAATTCCTTAATCTTTTAAATGCTAAAAAACATTGTAGAACTTGACTAAGACACCCTAAAAGTGTAACATTCAAAAGTGTAGTCAGAGATAGAGATGAATTATATGTGATGTTCACGTGAGGTGTTTAAAAGGACATTTTTTCTGATAAGCATACATGTGAGGTACATCCTGTACATTGAGTGGTAGTAAGTTCACATGATCTTTCTTATCTAAAAGCTGATGACTGTTGTAAAAAACCACTTGGTAAACACCAATGAATAGTGCACAGATCTGTCAATTATTTGCCTGGTCAAACTACCACTTCTAAAAATTCAGAAATGCCAAAAGACTACATTTTAATCTTACAGTAGAACAAAAATGAACAGGAAAAAATAGAAAGTCTATTTCAATGTGCTAAAAATAGGATTTAAAATGACAAAATTGATTATAAAATCATAGGTTCCCATATACTTTGAAATAAATATATTAGAGAAGATTTATATTTCAAATAAATGTTTTTTCATGGCTTCATTTTGGTGTATTTTTCACACATTTTAATTTATAACTGTTTTAATTTCTGCCAGGGTTTCTGTTTTGGCAAAGCTGGTGAGATTCTGACCATGCGACTGAGGTTTAAAGCCTTCAATGCTATGATGAGACAGGTGAGACAATAATTGATCAGTTGTCTCAAGGTTGACCACAAAGAAGCTATTTCTGCATGTCTGCTCTTGGAGAGTAGTACGACACCTGTCTGTGTGTATTTTAGGACCTGAGCTGGTACGATGATAACAAGAACAGTGTGGGTGCGCTGACCACCAGACTGGCTGCAGATACAGCTCAAGTGCAGGGCGTAAGTCTCATTTCCTATTCCACTACCAAGAGTAACACTTAGTCCCACACATAACTTTGTGCCAAGCTCCTAAATTGATACCCATGTACAGTAACAAAGTATCTCATCACTAATGGCAGTATTTTTTTTTAAGCTCAATTTGATATCAGTTTAGTTTGCTTTATTAAAGGTGACATACTTTTTCCATATTTAAGTGCTATAATCGGGTCCCCGGTGCATCTACCAACCCAGAAAATGTGAAAAATTAATGAAGTAAAACCCAGTACATTTTTTTGCAAAGCCTTTCTCTGCAATCCTGTTAAAAACATCAGCCACTCAGATTTTGCTCCTCCCGTGACGTGGTAAGGGGATCTTATTATAATATTACCGCCCCTTAATCTGCACATTTCCACCCACAAACTGTCATTTTGTGTACCAGTAGTACCAACAGAGTACCAGTTCTAGCACCATGGTGAAAGTTCAAGCGAAGCATGCTAACTGTTCTGTCACTGGAGGAGCACAGCTGCAGAGGAGACAAGATAGCAGTGGATTTATTTATTTATGTACTGTAGATAGAATATAAATGTGATTTCTTACCCAGCTGCTTACCTTCACAGATGTAACCCACTGTTTTTTTAACTTGTGTTTTTAACATAAACTTGAAAGACATGAAAGAGAACTTAGTTTAGTACTCGCATGCTGTGCGACGGCTGCTTTTTGTGCACGTGCTTTGCATTAGTGCGCTCAAAAAAAATTATATCAGAAGTTTAAACTGATATTGCTTAATGCATGATTTCAATATGATAATCAAAACCAAACAGATGTTTTTTGGCAGTGTATCTGACATATGAGCTGTAAAGGCACATCTCTAGTCTGAAAAAGGGGGCATGCAGCAGCAGCTTATTTGCATTTAAAGAGACCTGCATGAAAACAGCGTGTTTCTGCTTCCACTCTGTAACAACGTTCGTAGAACGGGAAGAAGGAGGCGGGAACCGGCAAACATTTAAACAGTTTAATAATAAAATAAACAAACACAAAAGTAAAGCGGCAG
>JAHKKF010536243.1:13905-24220 GCA_019740295.1 Labeo calbasu
GAGACCGGTGAGTGGCGCAGGTGTTGCTCATTATCATTATACTCCACCGGCCTCGTTCCGTTCCCACGGCTCTCGGCCCCGCCCCACTCATCACACACTCAAAATAGGCATTTTCAAAATGATATAAAAAATGATCTGTGGAGTATTTTGAGCTAATACTTCACAGACACATTCTGGGGACACATGAGACTTATGTTACCTTGTAAAAAGGCACATAATAGGTCTCCTTTAACTCCTTTGTATTCTAAATGTAGTGTTTGATATCGTTTTAACACAGTAGCTCATCACAAATAGCACAATGACTTTGTTTCCAACAGGCAACTGGCGTGCGATTGGCAACAATGGCACAGAATGTAGCCAACTTGGGCACTGCAATTATCATCTCATTTGTGTACGGCTGGCAGTTGACCCTCCTTATTCTTTCCATTGTGCCGATCATGGCTGTGGCTGGAGCCATCCAGATGAAATTACTTGGGGGACACGCTCTAAAAGACAAGAAAGAGCTTGAGCAAGCTGGAAAGGTGAACATTTATGCTTATGCTTTAATGTGGCATAATATAAATCAACTGTCTTAAATCACAACCTTGTGCGCAATGTTTTTTCCCCATGCAGATTGCAACAGAAGCCATTGAGAATATCCGTACCGTGGTTTCATTAACCAGGGAGAGCAAGTTCGAGAGTCTGTATGAAGAGAACTTACTTGTGCCATACAAGTATGTTTAAGTTGACGAATAATGATTCCTGTTACACTGTATATCTATTAGAATTTGAAATGAGCTTGATAATTGATGATCAGATAATCGATGTTTGTCTGGTTTCCTAGAAACGCGAAGAGAAAAGCGCACGTTTTTGGCCTGACGTTCTCCTTCTCTCAAGCGATGATCTATTTTGCCTATGCTGGCTGTTTCAAGTTTGGCTCTTGGCTCATTGAACAACAGCTGATGACATTTGAGGGTGTCTTCCTGTAAGTGACTGTAATAAGACTCTCTCAATACAAACTGAGGAATATGTGAAAATCTCTAGAGTAGTGTTAAAATGACCCACTACCGTTTTCAATGTGTGTCACAGGTAGTTCAAATTTGTAAAAATTAAACAGAGGTGAGTGAGGTTATGTAGTAGGCTAACACACACAGGCTAAAACACTACAGTACCGTTGTTAAGTGGGTACAAAGTCTGCTGGTTTCTACAGTATCAGTTAATGATTATAGAACAATGAGTCAGGATAAACTATGCAGATGAGCAGTGAATGTAGATATTTTCTTAGACAACACGTACATTACATTTGCAGATAGAAGATTCAAGAGGATTCATGTTATCTAACAAGTGGGTTTTCAAAGATAATTAAAACAGCTTTCTTAATAACTGACTAAATGGCAGTGATTACCCACAGTTACACAGTCTAATAAAGATGATGTAATAGGGTAAGCATTGATATTATATATGCAATATAGTCTGACTGATAATAACTTGATTATTGAGCGGGAAAAGCAATCGTTTTGTCATTCAGTGATTCAGACAGCAGATTAATTAGATATCGTTGTGGTTTTAGTATCACTGATATACTATTCGTTTTCGTTCAAATTTTAAATGATATTTTTTTAACTTTCATTTTAGTTAAACTTTTTGCTTTTTTCCCCTTTTTTAACATTTTGGTTCATTTTTAAATTTTATTTATTATTCTTTTATTTTAGTACTTCAAGTGAAGCTAAATGAAAATTCTTGCCTTGGCTACTAGCAGAAATAAAAGCTTCTTTTTCCCTTTTTTAATAAAATGTTTTTTTTTTTTTTTTTTTTTTTTTTTTATTCTTTAGTTTTTGTTTATTTAGTTAGTTATTTTAATACTTCAGTTTAAGCTAAATGGAAAAAGAAAATTCTTGCCTTCACAGCTAGCTAGAATAAGTGTTATATTTTTCTTTTATGTTTTTGTTAATTTTTAAATTAATTTTATTCATTAGTTTTAGCTGTTTTAGTACTTCAAGTTAAGCTAACCGAAAGGGAAAATTCTTGCCTTCACAACTAGCTGAAATTAAATACGTTTTATTTTTTTCTTTGATGTTTCTGTTAATTTTTAAATTAATTTTATTCATTAGTTTTAGCTGTTTTAGTACTTCAAGTTAAGCTAACCGAAAGGGAAAATTCTTGCCTTCACAACTAGCTGAAATTAAATACGTTTTATTTTTTTCTTTGATGTTTTTGTTAATTTTTAAATTAATTTTATTCATTAGTTTTAGTTAAGTTAAGCTAACCGAAAGGGAAAATTCTTGCCTTCACAACTAGCTGAAATAAGTTTTGTTTTTTTCTTTTACATTTTGTTAATTTTTAAATTAATTTTATTCATTAGTTTTAGTTATTTTAGGACTTTAAGTTAAGCTAACTGAAAAAGAAAATTCTTGCCTTCACAACTAGCTGATATAAAATAAGTTTTTTTTTTTTGTTTTTGTTTTTGTTAATTTTGTTTATTACTTTTAATAATTAGTTTAGTTTATTTAGTTTTAATTATTTTAGTATTTCAGGTTACCCTAAATGAAAATTACAATTCTTGCCTTGGCATGAATTTTAGTTGTAGTTATTTTAGTACTTAAAATAAGCTAAATGACACACAACTAGCAACTAGCTGAAAGCGTTTAACATTTGGTGTCAAATAAAAAAAAATAAGATTTATGATTTTAGTTTTACTTAACGATAATAACCCTGGGTGATATGTTTGTTTGCATCTCTCAGTGTGATCTCAGCTGTGGTGTATGGAGCAATGGCTCTTGGAGAGGCAAACTCATTCACTCCGAACTACGCCAAGGCCAAGATGGCTGCTTCACATATCCTGATGCTCATCAACAGAGTCCCAGGCATTGATAACGCCTCAGAGGACGGAGACAAGCCGGTATTCATTTCATACATGCTTTGAACACCAAAATACACTGTATACCCAATAAGAAATTAAAAACATTTCTAATTGTAGTGAGTCTTAAGTCAAGACAAGATCTCAGAGTTCCCAGAAGCCTGTCATTAATCATTTACCACTTCTGCTGCATCATCCTGTCTGATAAAACAGACAGAGCTGGACTCTGTCCACCATAAATATCCGGTGTCATTCAATGCATTCATCGAGAGACAAATATATTGCTATGACTACACAAATGTACACTGATGTGTCTGTTTCCTGTGATCTCTGTAGGATAAATTTGAAGGGAATGTGAATTTCGAAAATGTGCGTTTTAACTACCCGTCCCGGCCGGATATACCAGTGCTGCAGGGTCTCAGGCTCCGGGTGAAGAAGGGGCAAACTCTTGCCCTGGTGGGCAGCAGTGGCTGTGGCAAGAGCACCACCATCCAATTACTGGAGAGATTTTATGACCCTCAGCAGGGCACAGTGGTATGAGAACACACACATACAGACAAGTAGTTCTGAGGCAACATTTTATAGCTTTTTTTAGCCTATTTTATATAGTAACGTTTATTGATATTTTAATGTCTTTGCCCCAGAAATGTAGTTTTACAGTCTGTAATCACGGATCCAACTCGGCAAGATGTTATTCGCACACATGCACTGTCATTCAGTACACTAGCACACTAAAGACACAACAGCAATGAAAGTGAAAAATCTTATTACCTATATCAAGGTCAGTGATAAGATATCTTAAGGAAGGCCAGAAAACAAAGAAACCTAGATATGGACATCAAAAGCTTCTCTTTCACCTGCATACTTCAGGTCCTTAACCTTTATGACTCAGACCTGTTTACATGCCATTAACTTCCATTTCATGTGATCTGATCACAAGAGGACAGTGCTAAATAGTCTAAACAGGACTACATTCACAGGTAGTTGACAAAATTAAAACATACTTTTTACAACAAAGTATTTTTTTATTACAGCAAAACAATATTTAGCCACTAGGTCAAAAAGCATAATGCATACTTCGAGTTATATAATCAACGAGCACTGAGATGTATTATAGCAGTAATAAATCATAGTTATCCCAATTACACTAGTTGCTCTTTTACACTAGTAACAGTTGCTCTTTGTTAACAGATGCTGGATGACAGTGACGCAAAGCAACTGAACATTCACTGGCTGCGCTCGCAAATCGGCATCGTTTCCCAAGAGCCTGTGCTGTTTGACTGCAGCTTGGCAGAGAACATCGCATACGGAGACAACAGCAGACAAGTCAGCCAGCAGGAGATCGAAGAGGCCGCTAAGGCTGCTAACATACACTCTTTTATAGACGGGCTGCCTCAGGTACAGTACAACCACCACATAATGAGAATCATCCTCATGTGCAAAACCATTCAAAAAGTAATTTTTCAATACTTTTTAAGTACTTTTTAACTTAATTAGTTTTAAATATTCAGAAAGGACACATTTAAAAGTGAAAAGTCAAAGTCGTGCCATATTGTTAGGTATGGTGATCCATATTCAAAATTGGTGCATCACAAGTGCACACACACAGCAGTGAGAAGTGAACAAACACACACTGATCCACACACCTGGAGCAGTGGGCAGCCATTCCTCCAGCACCTGGGGAGCAATTAGGAGTTTGGTGCCGCGGAGTAAAAAGCGCCTTTGATATTATTTTCTTCTCGCGGGTCGATTCTGATACTTGATCTAATATTATGTAGATTTAAGTAGCAAATGAGAATTGCGAACATTCTTGAATATATCTTAAGACAAGGTCTTCCTTATGATTTTCAAGATAATTAAAACAGTTTTTAAATAACGAAAGAATATGTAGAAGTATGGTATTTAGGGTACAAAGCACCCCTGCTGTTGGGGCTAAAAGGCACAATATTAACATGATACTTAATAGAAGGCTGAGTTGTCCATTTGTTGATTCAGATGGTTTGTTAGATTCAGATGGTAAATATCATATTGGCTATCCATCTTAGAAATAATCACCATGTTTAGAGTGAAACCATCATATTTAAAAACATGATATTAATCATATCATATAATAAAATATCATTTGTTTTACTACCATAAATCTATATTCAGTTACTATAGGATCTCCTGCAGTACTTTCAGAATCTTTACTTTTTTAAATTATTTTGTTTCTGTATTTTAAAATATATGTTTTATTAACATATTTTAATGACAGTGTATTTATTGAACAAAATATTTTATTTATCAAAATAAGCAGAAAATAGTACAAACTTTGCTAAAGTAATTGTTTTGAATTTAACTTTATTAAAAAAACATTATTTTAGCTAAAGTGTATCAGTACTTTGTGCCTTTTACTCCATGCTGGTGAGCCTTTTACCCCGTGTGTAATAAATCAACAACTTGTATGATTTATTTTCACACAAAATCTGTTACTCCATAAATGTTCTATACAAATGTATATATTCTTCTGCAATCTTGGGCACTTTGGGCACAGTGAAAAGCACATTTAATGGCTTTGTAGCGAAACACGACTGCTTGACATGTCACTATCTTCCTGTTTAAGTTGAAATTACAGCAACACATTGAATAACTGCATGTTTCAAAGCACTTCACTGGACCTTTAAAAGTGCAGCGCTGCTTTGTTTACAGCAGTAACCAAGCAAACGCAGTATAGTTGCTGTTCCAAAAGCGCCACCTGCTGTCAAAGAGTGAATTTGCATTCTCATTGAACCCGTCTTCTGTTTTTTGCAGGCATGTTTTTTGTAGCGAAGGTCAGACCATTCTGTTTTTGCTTCAGATTTTGAAATTATACAATCTAATTTATATTAAGAACTCCTGCTAAAACGCCAGAATTCTAAAAACCTGTGATAGAGATTTTGTTCAAACCGTCCAGCACTACATTAAACTGATCAAAAGTGACAGTAAAGATATTTTTACGCTACAAAAGAATTCAGTTTCAAATACAGTAAATGTTCTTTTAACATTTCATTCATCCATAACCAGCACAACTGATTTCAGTATTGAGAAAACGAAAGGTTTCTTGAACAGGAAAGCAACTTGGACATTAAAGACCGGAGTAATGGCTGCTGAAAATTCTTACATCAAAATATGTCATGAAATATTTTAAATTATAAAACAGTTAATGTACATTGTTATAACAAATCAAGTAAATGCAGCCTTGGTGACCCCAAGAGACTTTATTTTAAAAATCTAATAATATAGTACCCAAACCTTTAAACAGAAGTGAACATCAGAAACAAAAAGCAATAAACTCTAATAATGTTATGATCTTATAACTAAAAAAAGAAAAAAATTAAATGACTGTCTACAGTTTTACTAAATAATATGTGTATTTTGGTTGCAGAAATACCAGACGCAAGCAGGTGATAAAGGTACGCAGCTGTCAGGAGGGCAGAAGCAGCGTATTGCTATAGCGAGGGCCATCCTCCGCAACCCCAAACTTTTGTTGCTGGATGAAGCCACATCTGCTCTGGACACTGAGAGTGAGAAGGTAAGATCACAGTTTAACTAGATACTATATCTAAATAAATTATATTTAAATTTCTAATGTCATTATCGAAATCAAAGCTATGAGTGACTTCGGTTACTTGTCCATATAGACTGTTTTCAAGCTGCTATTTGATTTACCAGACAATTGAGAGTCACGCCTGCTAGAAAATAGTAAGTCAACTTCCTTTGTCTCTCTTCTCTCTGTCCTGTGAGTAGATAGTGCAGGATGCTTTGGATAAGGCGCGTGAGGGCCGCACATGCATCGTTGTAGCCCACCGGCTGTCCACCATCCAGAACGCAGACCGTATAGCTGTATTCCAAAACGGAGTGGTGGTGGAACAAGGCACACATCAGCAACTCCTCAGTCAGCAGGGGGTGTACTACACTCTCGTCACATCTCAGATGAGTCACTGATGGTCAAGAGCAGCTGTGAAGATGCAGATTCTAATTATTCTGTTCTTTCATTCGGTGGGTTCACGTACGTGGCATTACTACAGGAAGCCAGGAAAATAATAAGGATGTGGACGTTTGTGTCCAAGCTTAACGTTAATGGAGCAGAAGTCTGTGCCTTGAAATTTTAGGACATCACATTAATCCAACTCAGCACTTTCTTGTTGCTGATTTAATTTTATTTAAAAAAAGGTATTTGTATTAACCGTTCTACCAAGCACTACCATGTTCTTATTTCTTGGTCTCAGCTGCAAATTTAGGAAAGGACATTTCAAATGTGATTGTCTTTACATTGTTATGTACAGTAATATAATGTATTTATATAAAATATACACATACAATAATTTGTCCCTTGGTGCTTAATACCAAAAATGTTGCCTTGGGTTCTTATGTGACCAGATGACCAAAGAGTTTGTATTATGATGATTGACTCCATTCTAATGTTCTCTGTGTGTGGTGCCTTAATATTTATCATACTAACATAAGGCTGTTTTATTTTGTCTTTATGGCACTGTGTTCCTATCATGCATACTGTAAAAGTCTACTGTAAAAAAAAGTTTGGAATAAAGATTTGATTTTCCTTTAGTCTCACTTTTTTATTTGGAATTGATCAGATTCTTCTTCTCCTAAATGAATTGCATTGTTGAAGGCCTAAACATGCTTGAGAACTCAAGAAACTTTGCACACGCCAAAAGTGGTGAAAACTTACATCTGATATGGGTTTCAGAAGTGGGTGTGGCAAAATTGCTTGATAGCGCCACCTATAAAATCGAGTGCCTTTCGAGCTATGTTTCGCAAACGTGCGAAATTCGGTAGACGCATGTAAAACACCAATACCTACAAAAACTCCGTAGATACGAAGTCCGAAACCCAACAGGAAGTCTGTTATTTTGAATTTTCTTGTCAAGGTTTGTGTCGTTTATGCCATTTCACGTGTTATATTTATATTAAATTAAGAAGATCCTGAGTTTTCATTAAAGAGCATGTTTGTGGCAACCTGACAAACTTCGATGTTTCGCCATGAAAAATGAAGCTGTTGTAATTCAGGCATACAATGTCCGATCTGCACCAAAATTCACATTTGATAAAAGTCCTGTTCTGAACACACACCCATGCCCATTTTCACTTATAGATTTACGGCCACAGCACCACATGCTGGCAACAGGAAGCGCATGACGTGTTTTACGCTCTAACGGACTCCTCATAGAGATTTAAAGGAGAAGTCCACTTCCAGAACAACAGTTCACAAATAATTTACTCACCCCCTTGTCATCCAAGATCTTCATGTCTTTCTTTCTTCAGTCGTAAAGATATTATGTTTTTTGAGGAAAACATTTCAGCATTTTTCTTCATATAATTGACTGGTATGGTGCTCCGATTTTGAACTTCCAAAATGCAGTTTAAATGCGGCTTCAAACGATCCCAAATGTGGTTGTAAATGATCAGTTAGGGTATGTCGAAAAACTCCCATCTCATGTTCTCCCTAAACTTTTTCGACATACCCTGACTTGAGTCAGAATACACAGAGTTCATGGAGAGAAAGGCAAGAAAAGTGTTTGAGATTAAAAAGTATTTAAACTGTATTTTTTTTTAAATGAAAATAACCAATCGTTTCGTTAGATAAGACCCTTCTTCCTCGGCTGGGATCGTTTAAAACCGCATTTGGGATCGTTTGAAACAGCATTTAAACTGTCTTTTGGAAGTTCAAAATCGGGGCACTATACCAGTTCATTATATGGAGAAAAATGCAGAAATGTTTTCCTCAAAAAACAATTTCTTTAGGACCAAAGAAAAAAGACATGAACATCAGATGACAAGGGGGTGAGTACATTATATGTGAATCTTTGTTTTGGAAGTGGACTTCTCCTTTAATGACATCAACATTATATTTGGCCAGTCTACTTTAAAGACCTTTGCGATGTTCAGTTGCGAAGATCTTGAGTTTCTTTAAAGGGCGTGGCGACCTAACAAAGTTTATTTGTCCAATCTGTCCCAAACTTCACACGTTCGCTAAGAGTCCTGGCCTGAGCAACAGAAAATGACTTGTTTTACACTAACTTTAACATGCAATGTCCAATCTGCACTAAACTTCCCATTTGGTAAGAGTCCTGGCCTGAAGACATTTAAACGACCAATATTCAGTTATAATCATAGCGGCACCTGTTGGCAACAGGATACGTCATGCTTAAACTCAAACTCAAACATACCATGTTCAAATGTAGACAAAATGGATGTGGGAGAACAGTGTCATTCACCCTTAGTTAAATTTAAACAAAAGAGGTCAAAAAGAAAAAAAAAACAAAAATGGTTGGTTGTTTCATTTACAATAAAAGTCAGTTATGTTTAGAAACCTAAATCACATGTATAGCTTGTTTACTGTCACACTGAAAGGATGCCATATGTTAATCTAGATGTTAATATACATTTAATATTTCACTTGCCTTCCCATAAAATGAAAATATGTCACCAAGACACTGGTTTAAAGATTTGCTGCAATTCACACAAATGTAAAACAAAGTTCACAGCTGTGTTTTCACACTGACACTTCAAGTCTAAACTTGATTATTTATACTTATTTCAACTTTGCATTAAACAAGCATGAAGATTTGACTTGTTTTACGCCTGCTTAAACCTACCATGTTCAATCTGCACCAAACTTCAAAAGTGCTGATAAAAGTGCTGGTCTGAACACATCTACATGCCAATATCCAATTATAGTCATAGCCCCACCACCTGGTAACAGGAAGTTTGACACATATAAATGACTTTGACATATTCCTTTCTTTATTTACCACTTTAAATGCATATTGCCCACCGTTGGCTGTTTTCCTAAAGCCACCAGGTGGTGGTGAGCCCGATTGCAAGGGCCTTTTCAACACTGCTTGGAGCTTTAATCTACATTGTAAGTCATAAAAGTAGACTTCATAATGTTTAATTTTTTACTTATTTATTTTGTGCACTTATAAATCATACTTAAAGACAATATAATGTGCCGTTTTCTCTGAAATGTAGGACAGGCACTGTTATTCATCATTTTATGATTGGAGGCAGATCTGAATGTGAGCTTGCGACTGATTGTATGAAAACGTAGACAACATGATCGTGAGAGAAAAGTGTCATTTCACCCTTAGTTAAGAATTCAAAAAAAGAGGTCACAAAGAAAAAACAATAACGATTGCTTGATTTATTCACAATAAAAGTCAGCTATGTTTAGAAACCTAAATCACATTTATAGCTTGTTTACTGTCAAACTGAAAGGATGCCATATATCAATCTAGATGTTGATATAGATTTAATATTTCACTTGCCTTCCTATAAAATGAAAATATGTCACCAAGACACTGGTTTAAAGATTTGCTTTCACACTCACACTTCAAGTCCAAATTGCTGATTATTTCTGCTTATTTCAACTTTGCATTAAACAAGCATTAAGATTTGAGAGCTGTAATCACTTAAAGGAGAAGTCCACTTCCAAAACAA
>JAHKKF010536244.1:2283-15966 GCA_019740295.1 Labeo calbasu
GTCAATATCCAATATAATTCTCAAAATGTTACAATGTAACATCACTGTTCGAAATAACTGTCAGAATAGTGTTACAATATAATGTCAATGCTCTCTATAACTGTCAATTAATGTTACAATGTAATATAAGTTAGTGTCCAATTTAAGTAAAACATGTCATTGTCATTGTCAATATAATGTCAATGTCCAATATAACGGTCAATTAACGTTACAATATAATGTCAACATCCAATAAACATCAAAATAATTTTACAATATAACGTCAACGCCCAATTTAACCGTCAAAATAAAGTCAACATCTAATACAATTGTCACAATGTAACATCAACATCCAATATAAGTGTCAAAATAATGTTACACTATAACTGTCCGAAATAACTGTTGAAATATAACATCAACATCCAATATATCCATCAAAATAATCTTACAATATAAGGTCAATGTGTTACATTATAATGTCAGTGCCTGATATGGTCAATATAACTGTAAAAATGTTACATCAATGTCCATTAAACTTGTGAAGATATTGTTACAATATAGTGTTAAGTTCCAATTTTGCTGTCAAATTAATGTTACAATATAACGTCAACGTCCAATATAACCGTCCAAATAGTCTTACAATATAACGTCCAAAATAATGTTACAATATAACATCAGCATCTAACATAACAGCCAAAGTAATGTTACAATATAATGTCAAGGTCCAATTTAACTTTCAAAATAATGTTACAATATAAAGTCAATGTTCAATATAACTGTCAAAATGTTACAATTTAAGTCAACATCCAATATATCCATCAAAAATGTTACAGTTTAAGGTGAACGTCTGTAACTATCAAAAAATGTTACAATGTAAATGTCCAATGTAACTGTCAAACTGTCAAAATGTTGCAATTTAAGTCAATGTCCAATATATCCATCAAAATGATGTTACAATATAAAGTCAAAGTCCAATAAAACAGTCAAAATATTGTTACAAATAACATCAGTGTCCAATATAACTGAAGAAAATAAGTGTCAAAATGTTTTAGTGTAAAGTCAATGCCTGATATAACTGTTAAAATTGCAATGTAAGGTGAACGTTTGATATAACAGTCAAAATATTGTTACAATATAACATCAATGACCAATATAACTGAAGAATATAAGTGTCAAAATAGTGTTACAATATAAATTTAATATTGCAATATATTCGGAAATAACAATGTAGTCATAATAGTACTACAAATAAACGCTAATGTTCAATATAACTTTAAAAATGTTTCATCAATATCCAATATAACTGTGAAAATGATCAGTTTACAATTTTACTGTCAAAATAACGTTACGATATAACGTCAATGTCCAGTTTAACTATCAAAGTAATGTTACAATGTAAAGTCAATGCCCAATGTAACTGTCAAACTGTCAGAATGTTACAAATTAAGTCAACGTCTGATATATCCATCAAAATGATGTTACAATGTAAGGCCAACGCCCGACATAACGGTCAAAATATTGTTACAATATAGCGTCAACGACCAATATACCTAAAGATAATGTTACAATGTGTACAACATAATGAGCTTTCTACAGTATTTTCTGACTGACAGGCGGCTGCATTCAAACGCTCACGTGCATTTGTGTTCACGCTCTGTGAATAACATTTGCGCCTCGTAGGAAATGTGGCTGCATGCTTGAACGGTCAAACGCACTTGTTGGTCAAAACGCCTGTTTTTGAGAATGAATGTAAACAGTGTCAGAATGTCGGAACTGTGCATTTTCAGGTGTTTCCCTGTAAATGCAAATTGGAGTCCTCCTGCTATCTGTTCATATTAAATTTAACATTAATTAAACAACATTTACAAGAACCAGAGAAAACATTGTTTTGTTTTGTTTTTGTTTTTGTTTGCTTTTTATTACTTTATCAGTGTTTACTTTATTTAGAAATACTATTTGCTAACATTTATATTAATATTTACCTTTTGAAATAAAGAAGAGTGTTCAGTTACTGCGTATTAGTTTTACTGTAGTATCGAGACTCACAAAACTACACTGTCATCTGAAAACTCCCGTGTGTGCGAGTGTGTGTCTGGTCTGTCAGCATCTATAACAGAACACTCTGTGTTTACACTGAGCAGATCTCTGTCTTTCTGCTTTTCCCATTACCCATCACCCCCTCCTCTCTGCTCCTCCTCAGCCAATGACCCTGACGGAGGAGAAAGAGGCCAGGAAGCCCCGCCCACCGGCCCGCCCGCCCGCCGCACGCACTAAATAACAGACCTCGTTTCATTGCTGCGCCCTGAACACCTGCAAAACTTTCAGAGGGAAAAAAAAAAAGAACGAGTGAGTGAGTGAGTGAGTGAGGGAGAGAGAAACGAGTATGTTTGAACACAGCGGCCAGACAAAAGCCTTTCATGAGAGGGCACTTCTGTGGGAAAAACTCCTCACAGTGTCCGGTTACATTCCTGTCGCTCTCTCTCTCTGTCTGTCTCACTCACTCTCTGTTTCTTTAAACAAGAACGCAAGAGTGAATTAAAAAAAATGTGTCAAGAGTAGGTCACATTTCAGCACCAAATCAAAAGGAATTAATATTAAACTATGTTCTATTTAGAGAAAATGAAGCATACTGTACTTTAAATTGTGACAACTGTGACAGACTGTTCTGTTCATGACAATTAAACACATTTACTCCCCCAAATTCTTATAACTATTATGCATCCAAGCATTTTACATTTAGTTTTTTTGTTATTCCTATTGTTCACAGTTGTGCTTCACATTAGATTATGCACATTTTTGTGCATAAAGTGCATTTCATTTAAGTGCATATTTTTGTGCATAAAGTACTTTTAATTAAATTCCATATTTTTGTGTATAAGTGCTTTTAATTCAAGTGCATAAAGTGCATTTATGTGCATAAAACGCATAATAGCAAGGCTGTGCATTTCATTTAAGTGCATTTCATTCAGTGAATATTTTTTGTGCATAAAATGCATAATATATTTTATGTTGTATTTAACACAATATAATAAAAATGTAAAGAAAATAAATAAATAAATGAATTAATTAATAATCATCATAGTCATTGTTGTACCATATTATGAATATTTCTTTTTTAATTATGGCAATAAAAATTGTGGGTATGGGTTAATAGGCCACAATAATAATAATAATCACAATGCAAAAATGAAAAAATGAGGAAATTACATATCTTTGAAAGTAAATATTAAATATAAATATATAAATATTTCAAATATTATGAAATATGGCCTGGACAAGTTTTTGTACAAGAAATACATTGAAAAACTAATTCAGAATACCACAATTTGTGCACAGCCTTTGCATTTGCGAGTGTTTTCTGCATTCGGTCTCATATCTTTGGTTTCTGTACGATGTTTAAAGCTCGTAACCCCAGCGCGTTTGATTTCTGCTCTATGTGTCACGACACACACGCAAAGTAAACAGCTTCTTAAATACATATTTATTGGATAATTAGGGCTGTAATTGGTTCAAGCTGTAACGAGATGGACGTTAAACCAGCAACTGCAGCAAAAATTAGCACTTGGAAAAACAGTAGCACGTACTGCCCACACCGTGAGAGTGAGAAAAACACACACACACGTCAAACACACATAAACAAACACATAAAACACACGCAAGAGCTTTCGACGATTGCAAATGGCTGCACACACACATACACACACACGCGCATGCATGCATGCAAACGGCAGCCATAACCAAAGCACTGATGGAATGGAATGTCAATGGCGTCACACACACACACACATATACACACTGCCAGATGTTCAACTGCCTTTTAGGAAAACCAAGATGAGATTTCCTCTCAACTTACACACACACACAGATAATCCGAACACTTCACTTCAACCTGACACTTCCTGAAATTCCAATCATGCACAACAACATGTGAACAACTGCAGGAATTTCACTGCTAAATCAAGCTTCGTCTGTCTAATAGAAAAGTTGCGACTTAACTAGTTACAGAGCAATTAAGAAAAACACTTATAAAACAGAAGATTGGTCAATCCAGTGCTAAAATACACAAAGCAATATCAGCTGGTGATCACAATTGATGAAATTAGGTTATTTTAGCATTATTGAGTTACTATTATAGTGTTTATTTTAGTGCTGTCAAACAATTAATCGTGATTAATCGCATCTAAAATAAAAGTTTTTGTTTGCATAATATGTGTGTGTGTGCTGTGTATATATGAATACACACATATAGTATATATTTTTATTCATATAATTAATATTATATATAAATATATTTAATATATAAAATAGGGCTGGCAAACGATTAATCGTGATTAATCGCACACAAAGTTTGACTAATATATGTGCGTGTGCTGTGTGTAATTATTATGTAGATATAAATACAAGCACATTCATGTGTATATTTAGGTATATGTATTTATTATAATTCTTATAGAATTTAAATTATATATAAATAAAAATATTTTGTACATAAATAACATATTTCTCTTAAATACATACATTCGTTTGTGTGTATTTATATATACATAATAAATATACACAGTACACATACATTACGTAAACAAAAACTTTTATTTTGGATGCGATTAATCACGATTAATCGTTTGACAGCACATTTAAGTTTTCATTTTCTTAATGTCCATTTTAAATTTTGTTCTTGATTTTTCTTTTTTTTTCTTTTTTAAATATAATTGTCCATTTTCATTTTAAATTTAGTTCGTTTTCACAATTTTTTTATTTCATTTTTATTAGACTTTTTGTTTTAAATGTCTATTTAGTTATTTAAGAATTATTTATTTTTATATATTGCATTTTAATTTTTATTTAGTTAGTAATTTTGTTGTGGTTTGTAATAATTTGTTTTTGTTTATAGTTTTTATTAAGATTTAATTTTAAGTTTGCATTTAAATTGAGTTAATGTTTTAGTTATTTTTTTGTGCTTTTGAAATTTTATTTAAATGTTTTAATAATATTTTGAAGATTTTTCTATATTGCATTTGCATCTTTATTTATTTATTTACTTATTTTTGCAATTTCAGGTTTTTTTTTCCATAAATAAAGGAAAGGGTTTTTTTCTCTCTAGTTTTATTAACCGTAATAACCCTGACTGGAGTAATAAGGAAACAGCCCTCAGTCATTATTTTCTCCATAAAAGGAAAGAAACAAGACCAAATCCATAAAGCAACACAACGGCATCTGAAAGAAGAACATGAAAACACCCTCTAAACCCAGACTCCGTATCACTTGCATCGTTTCTGGACCAAATGTGCACCGATTCCCACCGAACACATTCCCACATCAAATCAGAAGGACACACATCCAGGTGCTGCTGAAACGCACATCAGGTAAACTGATTCATCAAACACTTTACACAGCTGTTGAGATCCTGACCACCAGATATCTGTTTAGCAGCGTGTTAAAACTGCTCAGAAAGCCCAAAAATTCACATACTCACTCCAGACGGGACAAAAACACCTAGCAACCACATAGCAACAGCCTAAACACTCAGAATTAAAAATAACACTAAAATGTTACAAAAAGAAGTCATAAAATGTATTGTGGTTGTACTTATCAGATTTCATTTTGTTGGCTCTGTAATGTTCCACATATATTGTATGTTAAAAAAAAATAAATGAAATACAAAAACAAACAACACTTTCAGCACTCTAGATACACTTTCGATGATAAAAGCAGCAACGTAATGAGCGTTCATTTTGAACTCGGCATACAAATACAACATCAATGAAACCACCAGTAACACACACACTTCTACCTCTGACACAGATGACATCACACAAACACACACGCACGTGAGGCGCGCTAGCATTAGCCTCTGTCACTGCTCAATTATGGCAGCCATTACAGTGGCACATCTTCCAGCGGCACACTTGACAATATCCAAACAAGTCAGCCGTTTTAATTAAAAGTTCTCTGTTTCAGCGTGCTCCTCACCTGCCGTGTTAATTACACACAGTGCTGCTGTTCCTCTGCCTTTATTTTCAGACGGCTAATTACTCTTTTTTGAGTCTCTTCACCTTCACCGCTATGAGCAGGTGCGACGACAAAACAAGGTGTGCTGTTCCCACCCCGCGCGCAAATCACCGCCATTCGTTAAGGACAAGACCACTCGTTAACACACAGGACGTGTTACTGGTTAATTCTTCAGCGCCTAAGAAATAGAGTTCTCAGTTATGTCTCAATAAGGTGCCAACTTTGTCTACCTTTCCACTAAAAAACTTGCACTTACAGTCATGAAGCTTCATTAAGGGAAAACGTTTGTTCAAAAAAAGTTGTACTGCTGAGAAGTTGATCTTTCAAAACTTATGAGAGTTAAATGAGACATAAATGAGATTCACATTAAGTACTTAATCTCAAAAGTTTCTCTTTAAAACCTGAACTGAAACCATTTAATTGCCCAGAAACCTGCTTTTATATTTTTTACTTATGAGAATTTAATGAGACATAATTGAGAATTTAACTGCTCAAAAATGCTCTTTTATAACGTATGAGACGTAAATGAGACAATTGAGAATCACATGAAGTACTTCGCCTTAAATGTTTCTCCTAAAACCTGAACTAAACATCATGAAGCTACAATAAGGCAAAGTGTTACCTAAAGAACATTTTATTGCTCAGAATTTGGTCTTTTAAAACTTATGAGAGTTAAATGAGACATAAATGAGAATCACATTAAGTACTTTGTCTCAAATGTTTCTCCTAAAAACCCGAACTGAAAACCTAATAACATTTAATTGCCCAGATGTTGCTCTTTTATAACTTTTGAGACTTAAATGAGAAATAATTGAGAATTTAACTTCTCAAAAATTGCTCTTTTATAACTTCTGAGACATAAACGAGACATAATTAAGAATCACACAAACTAATTTGTCTCAAATGTTTCTCCTAAAAACAGACTGAAAATCATGAAGCTACAATAAGGCAAAGTGTTACCTCAATAACATTTTATTCCTCAGAATTTGGTCTTTTAAAACTTATGAGAATTAAATGAGACATAAATGAGAATCACACTAAGTACTTTGTCTCAAATGTTTCTCCTAAAAAATTAAACACTGACAATCATGTAGATTTATTAATGGAAAGAGTTCATTCAATACAATTTTACTGGGGAGAAGTTACTCTTTCATAACTGATGTGAGACTCAAATGAGACATAATTGAGAATGACATGAAGTACTTTGTCTCAAATGTTTCTCCTAAAAACCAGAACTGAAAACCCAATAACATTTAATTGCCCTGATGTTGCTCTTTTATAACTTATAAGACTTAAATGAGACATAATCGAGAATTTAACTGCTCAAAAATTGCTTTTATAACGTCTGAGACGTAAATGAGACAACTGAGAATCACATGAAGTACTCTGTCTCAAATGTTTCTCCTAAAACCTGAACTAAAAATTACGAAGCTTAATTAAGGCAAACAATTAACTCAATAACATTTTATTGCTCAGAAGTTGCTCTTTCAGAACTTATGAGAAATAAATGAGACATAAATGAGAATCACATTAAGCATTTACCTTTGTCTCAGATGTTTCTCTTAAAAATTCAACACTGACAATCATGGAGATTTATTAATGGAAAGAGCTCATTCAATAAAATTTTATTGGGCAGAAGTTGCTTTTTCAGAACTTAAGTGAGACTTAAATGAGACATAATTGAGAATTACATTAAGTACTTTGTCTCGAATGTTTCTCCTAAAAACCTGAACTGAAAACCCAATAATATCTGATTTCCCAGAAAGTTGCTCCTTTATAACTTATGAGACATTAATGAGACATAATTGAGAATTTAACTGCTCAGAAATTGCTCTTTTATAACGTCTGAGACGTAAATGAGACATAACTGACAATCACATTAAGTACTTTGTCTCAAAGTTTCTCTTAAAAACCTAAACTGAAAACCACAAAACTTCCTTAAGGCAAAGCGTTAACTCAATAACATTTTATAGCTCAGAAGTTGGTCTTTTATAACTTCCGAGACTTAAATGAGACATAAATGAGAATCACATAAAGTATTTACCTTTGTCTCAGATGTTTCTATTAAAAATTCAACACTAATAATCATGGAGATTTATTAATGGAAAGAGCTAATTCAATACAATTTTATTGGACAGAAGTTGCTCTGTCATAACTTAAGTGAGACTTTAATGAGACATAATTGAGAATCACATTATGTACTTTGTCTCGAATGTTTCTCCTAAAAACCTGAACTGAAAATCGAATTCATTAAAGCAAAAAGTTCACCCAATAAAATTATTGCCCAGAAGTTGCTCTTTTATAACTTGAGACATAATTGAGAATTTAACTGCTGAAAAATTGTTCTTTTATAACTTCTGAGATGTAAATGAGACATAACTGAGAATCACTTGAAGTACTTTCAAATGTTTCTCCTAAAAACCTGAACTGAAAACCCAATAACATTTAACTGCCCAGAAAGCTGCTCTTTTTTTAACTTATGAGACTTTAATGAGACATAATTGATCATTTAACTGGTCAAAAATTGCTTTTATAACGTATGAGACGTAAACAATTGAGAATCACATGAAGTATTTTGTCTCAAAAGTTTCTCCTAAAACCTGAACTAAAAATTACAAAGCTTCATTAAAATTAAAAATTACGAGTTCATTCAATAAAATTTTATTGGGCAGGAGTTGCTCGTTCATAACTTAAATGAGACTTAAATGAAACATAATTGAGAATCAATCACAATAAGCATTTAACCGTTTCAGGTGTTTCTCCTAAACACCTGCATTAACAATCATGAAGCTTTAATAAAGAAAAGAGATAATTCAGCACAATTTCAATGCTCAGAAGCTGCTCTTATGAGCAGAAGCTTATGAGCATTAAATGAGACAAAACTGAGAATCACATTAAGTATTTCACTTTGTCTCAGATGTCTCCCCTAAAAACCTGCACTGACATTAATGAACTCAAATGACAACTAAATTTGAAGCTCAGAGGTTGAAATTGGTCTTTCATGATGAGACATAATGAGACATAATTGAGAAACACATGAGACTTTGAAAGTAAAAACAGACACAAATGAGCCAATATAAGATTTTTCTCAGAACAAACATCTGAGATTTCAGTAGAAGTCTTCATTTGTTCTTAACGCAGTCCAGGAGAAACATTTGAGACATTAAAGTGATCAAATCAGTCATTTTTCTTGACTTTCAGTGCGTTTCAACAGCATGGGAACGTTCAGGAACTTGTTTGAAAAGGGCAGGGCGATTTTACAAAGGTTATTGTGAATGAAAGTGTAAGATCAGCACCGTGTGATGGGTGTTTCCCATCAATCGTCATTACCCACAATGCACTTTGGCCCTATTGTTGTTTCATGAGGGTGCTGAATCACTGTAGACAGTGGCGTCTTTAGTCGGTACACTTTCCCAGGCCGTATTTTAAGTCATTCATTATGACCGTGGACGGGACGGGATCAGAAATGACAGAGTCCAGTTCAGGCCGTGCGCCTATGTAAAGCGTCTTTGTGCAAAACAAATAAAACAATAACATTCAATTATATGGATCTGAATGGAAGTGAACGGATTGAACCGGATCGCCGGCCCGCCTTAACCGAACCCGACAGATGGAAAGCGAACTTTATTACCCATCATGGCACCAAACCGCACCAGATTAGATCAGACT
The DNA here is from genome assembly GCA_019740295.1 of Labeo calbasu. NCBI lineage: Eukaryota > Metazoa > Chordata > Actinopteri > Cypriniformes > Cyprinidae > Labeo > Labeo calbasu. Next base: position 11,941 of record JAHKKF010536244.1, read on the forward strand.
GGACCTGACTACCTGAACTAAACAAGACTCTAATGGAAAAGCCCTTAGATACACCACACCGAGCAGATCTAACAGTAAGCGAAGGTGAAAAGCAGCTCCGTTCCACTCAGGAGACCCGCACACAAAAACAGGAAGTAGCTCTGCCTGCACTTCCTTACAGACATCAGCGTCTGTCCAAAACAACACGAGGCTGCTCACTCGCCCTTCAAAATCAGCCTGTTTATCAGCTGCTTGGCATCAACATCCATTTTTGTCTGATTTAATTGTACTTATATTTTCCTGTTTATGCTTTTTGCTTTTTTTTTTTTTTTTAACTTGTGCGGACATTATCAGGGTTATTCTGGGACAATAAAATATCAAATAACAACCATGCAAAATACATACAAAATAATATAAAGCATGACAAATCAGTATTTTTGTCCAGTTATACAGTAAAAAGCATATGAAAATAAGCTTAAAACAAGATGCATTTATTTAAGCAACAAAATTTTATAAGATGTATGTGACAATTGTGCGTAAAATAAGAAAATTGCCAATCGGATAAGGGGGGGGAAATTAAAACATTAAAACATTAAGGTCTTCTACTTCATTTATTTATTTATTTTTTGACCGAAAAAAAAGTAAAAAAAAAAAACAGTAAAATATTTTTTTAAGATAATAATATATATATATAAATAATTTTAAATTAATTAAAAATAATTATAAATAATACAAATAATTAGTAAATCTAACTTGTTTAATGATGTTACATAAGGATAAATAATTCTTAAATATAATGAATAGGAACTCTAACTTGTTTAATGGTGTTAAATAATAATAAATAATACTTAAAAATAATGAATAGTAAATGTAACTTAATTTTTAAATCAATCAAAACAATAAGGAGTAAATGTAACTTATTTAAGGATATTAAATAATAACAAATAATAATTTAAAAAACAATGCATGGTAAATATTCCTCATTTAGGGAGGTTAAATAATAAATAACAATGAAATATTTAATCGAATTTAAGGATGTTAAAAAACAAGTAATAAAAAATAATGAATAGTAAATCTACCCCATTTAAGAATGTTAAATAATAATAAATTACAGTGAAAATAATAAATAATAAATCTACCTTATTTAAGGATGTTAAACAATATTAAAAAAAAAAATAATCTAACTTTTAAAATTAATTAAACATTAATGTATACAGAGTACTGATTAATTAAAATTATGATTTTTTATTATTATTATTATTTAAAAACAATTGCTGTGAACCCTGCAGTTTTTACATGGCATTTAAAGTCAACATGAAATTTGACCAGGACTTGATTTTTACACTTCAGGAAATGATTGTATCATGAAAAATGCCAGACTTAAATAGAGGAACTGATGACGTCAGATGGAAAGAAAAGTCGTTTCAGAGGCGGAGCGAGTTATTTGACAGCTTATTCTTCATAATTACATGATGAATCATTGACATTAAGACCAGCGACACAAATTAAGAGCTTAAACAGAGCGGGTTTTGATTTGACGTTGACTTTAAAGTCGTCCGCACCGCAGTCTATACATGACATAAGCGCTAATCAACATGCGGCGAATGTTGCGTCTGCGCCCGTCCCGAACAGTTCAAGCACAAATAGGTTTAAGAGCCCCATTTCCAGGTCAAACAAACAGCGTGTGAGAGCCCAGACCGGCCTTATCAAAGCAGCGCAGAGATAAAAAGCAAGAAACATATTCACAAACACACACACACAGACATTTAATCACAAAGGAAGTGGGCTACAGGACACAACAATGTCAACAGAGCGAGAATCCAGCCAACGGCACGGTGGGAAACAAACTCTGCTGACGTAACTTTGGAGGACACACAGGACACCACGACTGCTTTTTGGGGGGACGAGACGCAAACAAGTTCAAAACAACAGAAGCTATTGTGCCGCCCGAAGGCCCCGTTCCGAGGCCGATTGGGGCCCGTGAAGGGCCGCTTTGTCATGACTGTGATGCTTTTTATTAAAGTTCATTAAAGCCAATATTTATTTTACCTTTATGAAAGCATTTTTATGAAGATCTGATCAAAATAAAATAAAATATACACTACTAGTCAAATGTTTAGAATATTTTTTTATGCTTTTGAAAGTCTCTTCTGCTCACAAAGGCTGTGTTTATTTGATTAAAAATACTGTAAAATTGTTCAATATTATTACAATTTAAAGTAGTTGTTTTCTATGTGAATATACATTAAAATGTAATTTATTTCTGCGATCAAAGCTGAATTTTCAGCATCATTACTCCAGCCTTCAGTGTCACATGATCAGAAATCATTCGAATATGCTGATTTGCTACTGTGATACATTTCAGTGATACATTTTTTCCAGGATTCTTTGATGAATGGAACATTCAAAGTAACAAAAAGAACCTTTTGTTACATTCTAACTGTCTTTATTGTCACCTCTGATCAATTAAATGCATGCTTGATGAATTAAAGTATTCATTTCTTTCTATTTTCAATCGTACTTACCCCAAACTTTTGTGTTTTCAACATTGATAATAATCAGAAATGTTTCTTGAGCTGCAAATTTGCATATTAGAATGACTTCTGTAGGATCATGTGACAGTGAAGACTGGAGTAATGATGCTGAAAATTCAGCTTTGATTGCAGGAATAAATTACATTTTAACAGATATTCAAATAGAAAACAGCTATTTCAATTTGTAAAAATATTTAAAAATTTTACTGTTTTTACTGTATTTTTGATCAAATAAATGCGGCCATAGTGAGCAGAAGATACATCTTTTAAAACCATTTTAAAAACACCGACCAGTAGTGTATAATCTAGAGTATTATTTAAATTATCCACTTTACTCAGGGGCATTTTTTGTCCACCCATTTGAAATATCTGGGGCATTTTCAGTGTCATATTTGCCCTGAGCACTGGATAAATTTACTTTCAGCAAGAAAAAAAAAAACAGTGAATTTGGGACAGATGGTATAAAATACAGTCAGAGGCCAGAAAATCAGAGCAGCTGAACAAAAGCAGCAGGAACTGAAGACACTCTTGATCAAGGATGAACTGATTTCTTATATAAAGTAGAGATGGTTCGGCTTTCGTGTATTGACATCTGTAAGGTCATCCAGGGACTCAAACGGCACATTCACATGCTGCACGGACAGTGAAGACGGCCAACGTTTCTGCTGTAGTGATCTAAACTCATCAGTGAGACAATGAAAGTGAAGTGAGATTTTCCCCAGCGCTGACGTAACGCTGGCGTTCTGGCATCTTTTCTCAGCGAGCTCAGCGTGACATCTCTAGACGGCTAATAATAAAGCACGAGCATTCTTAGCATAGATGCTACAGCGTTTAGAGGAAATGGTGAACTTAAGTGGCTCATGTTTTCATGTGCATTGAAAGTTTAGAGGATCTGACTGCATGAAGATTCATACTGATTACTGGTACACTATTAAAATGCATTTACTGTTTATCTGATAGAAACAATCAAAATTCAGCACAAGGCATTTTAAAATTCCTAGAAAAAAAATAAATGAAGAAAATATGATAATTCACAAGTAAAAAATTTAGTAGTGACTTTTATTCTGAACCACCAAAACGCTAATTCTGAGGACTGTAAATGTATCAGAAAATGTTGTAAAAAATAAATAAATAAATAATAATAATAATACAATAAATAAATAAATATATATATAACTGTATGTATTTAAACTTTAAATAAATATTTAAATATTTTATGTAAATTTGAAATAAAAATTGTATTTAAATTTTAAATAAATTTATTTGTTTAGAAATGTAAAAAAATATATATTTTAAAATTTTTAAATATTTATATTAAGTTAAATTTTAAATAAATATTGATTAACATTTTAAATAAATATATCTATTTATTTGTTTCAATATGCATTTTAATTTTAAATCTTAATGCAGAAATCACTGATTTTACCGTTCTAAATAAGAACAAATGAGAAGCTGTCGTACGACTTAAGGCTTGAAATAAATAAATAAAAAGTCCAAAATGGATAAATGAAAA
>JAHKKF010536245.1:5584-36098 GCA_019740295.1 Labeo calbasu
TAATATAATATAATATAATATAATATAATATAATATAATATAATATAATATAATATAATATAATATATAGCCATGTTGTGTACCTTGTTTTGTTTTAAGAATATCTTGAGATTTATCTCTGCTAAAAAGAACAGCTAAAGCCAACCTAAGCTGGTTGGCTGGTTTTAGCTGGTCTTCCAGTTCCAGTTTTGACCACTTCTTTAGCTGGTCAGGCTTTGAGACCAGCTACTTCCAGCTTAAACCAGCTAAGACCAGCCAACCAGCTTAGACTGGTTTTAGCTCTGTTGTTGTTGCTGTTTTATCATTTGTCTCAATTTCCTGTTTAACAATGCAGTTCAACCCGGCTTTCGTAGGACGCTGCTTCTGAAGTGTTTTAAGGACTTCTTGTGCTTGAGTTTGTTTCATTGTTTATTAATTAGTCTCACCTGTCACTGCCATTTGTTTCCATTTGTATATATTGCCATTTGTTCTAGTATTCCTTTGTCTTGTTCTTGTTTTGCTATATCCTAGTGTAAATGTCTCCAATAAACTATGATGCTGTGGTTTTGTATTGAATTCCTATATTCCTGTTATTTGGTTAGCCTTAATAAAAAAGCATATGATTAGATTCTCACATCTACTAAACTTTACAGTCCACTCACCATTACAGTATAAATATTTAAAGTACATCTCGAAGTCTCTTCGCTCAGATTTTGAGACATTATTTCCTTATATTATAATATATGTTTATTTGTTTATCTGTACGATCTGTTTGTAGACAGATCTATCGTGTGTTTCTCTTTCCAATTTTGTTCCCCTAAAAACTGATACATTAATGTTTAGTCAATATGTACACATAATATTGATGGTCATTTGTGATTTTCAAGGGCATATGAATGGAATGTTGTACGTCTACAAAGAAAGGAGGATATCGGATCAGTAACTACTGAAATACAGTAGCAATCACTGTGACGCAGCTATGATACACAAAAGTCCGATTTTTTTATTTTTTTTATTTTTTTATTTTATAAAAGCAACTTTCCATGGTTTTGTTGTTGTTTCAGAAGCTATATAGAGGAGATCTACATCTAGCATCACGTTCCATTGTAATGAACACCTATAGTGGATCAAGCAAAATCAAACACAGTTGAGCTAACAGAGGAAATTGTTCTGAAGGACATGTTTTAAGAGGCAATGCTAATTTAATTTCAGTTAATTAAAGTTAATTTCAGATTCTCTAAAAGCTGCAGCAATGACACTGTAGATCAGTGCAGTCTAAAGGACTAGGAGTGAAAAATCAATTGTCAAAATGATATGCATAACTGACAAATCAATAAACATACTTAAAACTGTGTATTTAATCCAAGTTTGAAATATTAGTTAAATATAATTAGCATTTATATATATATTTGGAATGTGAATTTACTTTTAAATTGCAACATTAGATAGCGTGTGCGGGATGATGATGCACCAGTCAATGTGTTATTATGGGAAATAAAAATAAACAATTGCTAATTTACTGATATGTATAAATTTACATATACAGAATGTATAAATGACTTCGATATCATTCCTACTAATATGGATGTGTGTGTGTGTTTGTGTGTGTATGAATATGAATGTAAAATCAACTACTTTATTTAAAATTGTATTTTGACAGTCTAGTTAATAAATGAATATGAAGTGATGATAGGCATACACATATATACAGACATATGAATATTTTCATAAGTAATTGCCCTTGTTTTTATTGAAGATATGGCATAATAGCAACACTATGAATGCAACTGAATGATTTCACTCAATTCACGTAGGTTTTAATGAAAAGTGAAGTATGAAGCCATTAATTTAGAAAATAATAACTAGTAACAACATGCCACTCGGGGACAGTTATGAGGCAATTAGTAAATTCAAAAAAAATAAAAACTGTAATATTTACTCCGCTAATCTACAAACATTAATGTGTCCACAAATCCCTCATTAACAAATAGACTAGCCAATTTGTCTGTGATCAAAAAGGGGAGGGGGGATGGGTTCTGTACATAATAATGTAATAATTGTAAACATTTCAACCGTGTATAAATGACAGCATTAAGAAGATACGAAATCGACAGAGCTGGAAAATCATTAGTTTAAACAATGAAAAGCTCTGAGACCTCTGATTCGTATATGTGCTTTTTATAACTAAAGTATGTGACTCTACACAATGACCTTTTCATTTCATGGGAGTTAGATTCATAAAGGGTATTTCAGCTTAACCATCACTGCAGATTAGAAGTGAGTAGCATTAAATGTTGCTATTCTCTTTTGGTCACTCTAATTGCTTCTGTTCTCTCTTGCATGCATGCTGCTTTTCACTGTCTTTGCATAACAGCCTTTGTAAATTGTTTGCTGATCCCAAGCAGCTGCTTTTAGACATGAAGGTCACTTCAGAAAGGGTCAAATGACAATTGCCATTGTAATTCAGCTGCACTCCTCCCAGAGTTCATACCAAGTGAACAACAGGTCGTTGCCAAAATAACTTTCTAAACAGATCTTGCATGGTTCACAGGCCTGTCTTCTGTGGTCTCATGGCAGGCATGTTTAAAATGCGTTCAGCACTGATCACCTGATATAGTCTTTACACAGCTTGTGTTGTTATGCAAACCTGGAGCCATTTATACCCACGACCGGCACACAGTTCTTTCCATCTGTGGCAGGTTGGCTGGGAAGGGAACTTCATATTAAGTTCACAGAAGTGTCAAAAATGGCTATTCTGGAGGTTCTGGGAATCAGTCAATTTCTATATAAGCACTTCAAGACATTTAAAAGTACACTGACCCTTAAACCCATAAAATTATTATAATTGTGGTTATATGCTCATCGTACAATGAGAGGCACTTTTTTTATTCGGCAGGGTGCATTAGAGCACATAATGTCCTAACAACAAGCAGCTGTATTGTATTCATTGAGATGTTACAACTTTAAATTAGAGTGAATGATCTAATCAGAAAGCAACACACATACACAGCTTTATAAAACAATGACATATTTACATGTTTATTGTTTATGTATATATACATACCTCAGCTGCATCTAACAGGTTGAGGATCCTTTATCATTTTCTTTCCCTTAAAACCTTTAAAGTAGTGTTATTCTAAGAATTTCTTACATTAAATACTCAACCTTAAAATGCATTTTATGGTGTAATGAATAACTGCAGTTATAAACAGTTATATTACATTACATACACCTTTAGAAAGTGTAATGCATTGAAACATGATAAACAAACCTTCATTTATGATAATGCATTTAACTCTTTGCATATTTTTGCACATGTACATTATGAATATATTTATAATGCATTATGCATAAAGGCTTTAAATTAAAGTTTTGTTGTTATTTCTATATTTTCTGTAGAGCATTGCTGCTGCTTTGAAGATGCATTTACCGTAAATCGAAACATTTTATACAGAATGCATGTGCGATGTTTTCACCATCCATAGTTTCCTATCCTGTTTACTGTCCCTATAACTTAAAACGGCAATAACATTAGTTAATTGATTATTAGTTATCAAGCAGAGCAAATTGTTTGTACAAAAAGAAACACTTGAGGTTTGCTTTGTGGAAACAACAACAAATCACTTAACAGCTGATCTTGTTTGTCAAACTATTATTGAACACTTGAGTTGAATCAGCTGTGATTCCTCACATTTGCATCTCTTAAGAACTGTTGGTGGTCCTTTGGCTGAAAAGTGGACAACTCCAGGACTTTGTCCTAGATCTTTTTCAGAATTACTTACTGGAAATGCACATTTCCAGGGGTACCAAAAAGCATCCATCTTTAAATGTCACAAAACAGACAGTTTTACCTAAAATAGCTTTTTTGAATTTGAATAACCCAGAGGAATCTCTTCAACATCTAAAATGTTTCTCCTAGACAGAGCTGAAGCGTAATGAACGTCAAATGGAAACTTTCGTCTCCTATTTCCACATCATTTCACTCTTAACATAGACATAGATTCTCATGATCAGTGTTTCTGTTTTACTCTCATCCATTTCATTCTCACTTATCCCAGCAGTCAAAGAGGTTGCATACATTATCATCATTATCATTACTGTCATTTTAGTGCAGGCAGTGATTACTTATACAATGATTATAATGAGAAAATCATGACCTATATTTAAATGCAAGCATATATCTTGCCCTTTTTACATTTATTATCCCTTTGTGGTGTGTTCTGCAACATAAAGATGAGATGAATTTAATCAATCAACCGACTAATCTTCTGAAATGCACAGTATTATAAAGCACAATGTTACAATGTTTTTAATATTAGGGGAAAAATCATTTAAGATGTTTCTCCAAAAATAAAGTTTTAGGAAAAACACTTTAAAGACAAATTTAGGTAACACTTTAGTTTGGGGACCAGTTCTCACTATTAAATAGTTGCTTATTAGCATGCATATTACTAGCATATTGGCTGTTTATTAGTAATTATAAAGCGCATAATAATGCCTTATTCTGCTTCTGATCATATTCTAGATAGCTTAAATTAAACAACTACCTTACTATTAATAAGCAGCAAATTAGGAGTTAATTAAGGCAAAAGTTTTTGTGCAGTTAGTTAATTAGTCCCCAAACTAAAGTGTGACTCAAATTCGATATCTAAATGTGACGTATAAGACAATCCCCACTTAGTTATGCGGGCAGTGCTCTGACATGTGGCACAGCTGCTCCTCAGACACCACGAGTCTCCTCTCACCTCTCCCATTGTTTCCTGTCTCTCCTCCTACAGCCCTATCCATTAAAGGTGAAAAAAAAAAGAAAGAACAAAGGAGGATAAAATGTTCAAATGTTCCAGTAAATGGAGTTTTAAATGAGATTACAGCAAGGAAATAAAGAGATCTCCCATGGTTTATTGAAGCAAAAGCCATAGTTAATGGTTTGATAATAGCAGGAACTGGATCTTAAAATAAAGTGTGACCAAAACCTTCAGAGGCACTGTTGATGCTAAAATGGGAAAATCAGGGAGTCTTCTGAGCTTAGGAAAAGCAACCTCTGAGCAACATTTTTTTCCCACTGGAAAGACCTTACTATGACAGTATAATAAATAAATAAATAAATAAATAAATAAAAATCAACCGGTTTTGTCCATGTGGGTGGATTAAAAAAAAAAAAAAGAAAAAGAAGAAGCTTTTAGGACCATTAAAATGTTATGTGTTGTAATGTTATTATTACTCACTTCAATAAGAGCTTAAAATCTTTTTTGTCATAAAAAAAAAGCACAAAAAATGCCTAAAAGTCTTTAATCAAAATAATTGAATTTAGCAGTTTTGTGGCAATTGAAATTTTATAATAATAATCATTATAATAATAAATCCTAATAAATAAAATAAATAATAAAAAAAATTATAATGTCACATTGAAAAAAAATAATAATAATTTAATGGTCTCAAAATAGGTTTTATTTTCTGTATGCAAAATATTATTTACTTTTTGATTTGGAGGTCTGAAGATACACCCAGGTACACCAGTTTCTTTTATTGACTGCTTTCTTTAGCTAATTTAGATTTAAAACTTTAAATATCTAGGAATATATCGAGTTAATGTAAGTTATTTTTGGCAAGACCCAGGAAAATTCTCTGATGTTATTTTTTTATGTATGTATTTAGGTTTTAATTAGTGTTCTGCTCCATTTGCTATAGTGATGAGTTTTTGTATTACTTTTTGATTGGCAGAAAATCCCTCAGAGCTTGTATGATGTAGATGAATACTGATGAGTAATAACCTGCTACTTATAGCACCATATTTTGCTTATTTACATTCAGCTATGAAATGCACATCGTTTTACCTCTACACTCTTGAAAATTAGTGCTAGAAATAAAAAGGTTTGCAGACTAAATCTTCTTTAGAATAATAAAAGATGTACTAGTTCATATAAATGTAAAGAACTGTTTAATCTCCAAAAATAACATCAAGACTTTCACACTGTAAAAATGGTTCTTAGAAAATGGTTCTTTACTGAACTTGAGAAATGTACACCCTGCTGTTCCAATTTGTCTCTGAACAGCTGAAAACTGTATTCAGAAAAGATGTGGCATGCATTATGAAGACCCCAAGTCTGACTCCGAATGAGTCACTGTGGCTGTAAAAATAACCAAAATCCACAATCCCAAGTTTCTAGCTAAATTAACAAACTCTTTAGCCCCTGCGGCCCAGTACAGATGGACGAGAGCGTCTGTTGTGAAGGGACAATGTGTCTCAAATAGAAGCCATTGGCCCTGTCCTTTTACGGCGTTCCTCTTTGTATTTGGCACCTTTCTTGGACAAAAGGGGGCAGGGCATACCTGTCAGACTGAGGATAAAGGGGCCTCCGGCAGCATGGAGTCCTGTACCCAGAGTGTGTCTGACCCTGTGCTGTCTCCATCCCTCTGTGTTGCATCGTAACCATCAACATGGCCCCCAAGAAGAAGGAAGAGCCCAAACCAGCAGCTGCACCCAAGCCCCCAGAGCCTGAGCCCCCCAAGGAGCCAGAGTTTAACCCAGCTGAAGTCAAGGTACTAACATCTAAGTTGTTGAGATCTACAGCAAGAGATGGACTTGAAATACATTTACATAGATCTTGGTCAGGGGAGACTGCAAACCATCAGTGGCTTGCAGTGTCACATAGCTAGATGTATACTAGAAATAAGATTCCAATTTAAATGTTGTGAACATTTGAAACTTAAATTTCAGTTCCATCATATTGAATATGGTGTCTAGTCTGAGTAAGATCTATGTAACCACTGGTTCGGTTGGTTTACGCTGAACAACAAATCTTACTAGCCTTCAGTTTTCTTATTAATTGGTAAATATGTTTCTGACCAAAGACTTTAAGGCACTTTCATTTGATATAGCATCTGTATTGGCATATATGATTCCTTAGAACATAGGAACATCCATGGAAATTTCCATTGCACAATATTTTAGAATTCTTTAGAATATTAACTGTTCTTCACACTAAGAAAAATGGTTCTTTTTAGAACATTTTTGGCATCACTGCAAAAACCCTGTTTTAGAACTTCTGTTTTTAAGAATGTAGGGTATCAGTTCCTCAACTGAATGTCCTGATGACAAATGTTACCTTCTCACAGACAACTGCTATGCTCTTATTGCTTTCATTGATGTCCATGAGCTATTTTGAGCAACATCAGAGGCACCATTTGATGTCGAGGGTGTAGTGCGTCCAAAAGGACAACCTGCAGATTTATTGGCTGAGCATCTACACATGCTATCTTCCACAGTCACAGCTTGGCATACATATTTGTTTAATCCGCAGAACCCAGAGTTGATTTGAAAAGCCATTTCCTTGAACTAAACAATTGTCAGTGTTTGTTTTGTTATTGTCTGAGAATCCGGCATTCTGTCTTTCCCACATCCAAATGTTTTAGCCACTCACAGAAGTTCTGCATATTTACACACGAAACATATAAATACAACATATCATCAGTAATACCCGGTGGCGTATCACTTTTCGAACCTTCCGTTTTTTGCAGGTCAAGAAATATTTGGATTTCCTAGTGTAATGGTGGAAAATTGAAAGTATGGCTTGAGTTTCAGAGGAGTCGTTTCAGTGGTCAGCATTGCCACTCTACACCCCGTTTCCATAGTCTGAAATTTTGGGGTTGGGAGAAGCCATAGTATATGTTCCAAACCATTGAGGTTTAGGCCACACACAATGTGATTCTGATTACACTGCTCTAGAATGGACCACCCAAACTGTACTACGGTATAGTTAATTCTGAAGCAGTCACAGATTCACAATTTCTAAAGATTTCATCCAAGACGTAAAGCAAGGACACAGAACATAGAACAGATTTTCTAATGAACTCTGAGTACTTTGAATGATAATTTACAGTAACTATAATTTCCTGCATCCAGTGGCCTTGTGATGTTTCAGTGGGCATTATGCATTAACAAATCAGTATCTTCTTATGCCTGTGAAAATGCAGTTGCATAGTTAGGTTCTTTTTAAGTAGGCCTGTTCCGGGTTTTGGCATTTTCCCATTTCCTAAGGCCATAAAAAGCATCTTGTCGGTGTTGTGCATTTGCAGCCTTCAATCACTGTCCAAGCCTGCTGGTAATAGTTTGTGCTATAATGACAAAAGGGGTATCGGGTGTGCACCCACAGGGCCACACACACCCTCTGGCTCAAGGTTGCTCATAAATTCTTTTGGACAATGAGTCACAGGACAAACAGGATTGAGTTTGAGTAATCAGAGCCGGGTGAGTGGGCAGACATTTGACAGCCGCGTGTGTCCGGAGCAGGGGTCACGCCCTGGACGACAAATAAGACCTGAGCGTTCGTAGTCATGTAATCCCATTATAGTTTTGTTGGTAATTTATTGTTGGTAACTTCGTATTTTTGCATGATTATTTATTAATTGATTTGTTTTTTTGTTTTGTTTTTTCTTGGTAGATTGAATTCACTGCTGAGCAAATTGAGGGTAAGTCAGATTTTTATGTGCATTTCAAAAATATTTTAACATAAAAAGTACATTTAAAGCAAAGTCCTGTGTTAATTAAACTGTTATTGCTAATACTCCAATAAATAAATAAATTAATAAAATATAATTCAGCATTTTGTTGTTATTATATGTTATTTACAGTTTTAAAAAAAACCTAAACAAAAAGGTAAAAAGATACATTTTATACATTTAACAATTTTAGATTTATGCTTGATATTAAAAAAAAATCAGGAATTTTCAGAAGTTTTATTTATTTTTTAAAAAAAAACTAGTCCTCATGTCTTATGCAAAATTAGCTTTTAAATAATTTTTTATGGATATTTTTAAATTCCGTAGCCAAGAAAATAGTGTAATTTATTATTAAAGCATATATCAAAAATCAATGTCTAACAATGCTTTTGCACTTCATGAGTTTGCGCCTTTTTTCTCTTTCAGTTTATTTTACATTTATGTGTATAGCACTTTTCATGATAAATATCATTTCAAAGCAGATTTGCAGAAATTAATGTTTTTAGGTTATAATTAAGAGTGGTCTGTTATCAAATCCAAATGTACAGTTCTAAGATTATACAAATGCAGTTCGTTTTAAACAACGTTGGTAACCAAACTATTGACTTCCATAGTATTTTTTTCCAAACTATGGAAGTCCGTGGCTACCGTCAACTTTTTGGTTCTTTAAAATATCTTCTGTGTTCAGCAGAAGAAGGTAACTCAAACAGGGATCACCACAGCAGATCATTCCCATAGTTTTGAATTTGGCAAAAAGTGAAGGAATGAAATAGAATAAAAACTCAACACCATATTTCCAGGACAGAGATCTAACAGAGACTTCAAACCACCAGTGATCTAAAGCATGGGCAGCGTAGAGGGTTTATGTCTGTTGGAGAGTGAGAAACTCAAGTCCGACTGTCTTTTTCTTTGCAGATTTCAAGGATGCGTTCCAACTGTTTGACAGGACGCCAACCAACGAGATGAAAATCACCTACGCTCAGTGTGGAGATCTGATCAGGGCATTGGGTCAGAACCCCACCAACGCTGAAGTTATGCACGTCTTAGGCAAACCCAAAGCTGAAGGTGAGACCCTGAACCTGACATAATCAGACTTCCACGGTCTATAAATCTAAAAGGAACATATGTCTGACTGCCCACTCTAAAATGCCAAGAGCCAAGCTGTTCAGCCCGATTATGCCACAGAGATTCATCTTGCTTCTTTTGTTGCCAGAAATGAATGTGAAGATGCTGGATTTTGATCAGTTCCTGCCCATGCATCAACACATCTGCAAGGCCAAAGACCGCGGCACTTTTGAAGATTTTGTTGAGGGCCTGAGAGTGTTCGACAAAGAGGGCAATGGAACAGTGATGGGTGCTGAACTCAGACACGTCCTCGCTACCCTGGGTAAGATTTATCATCTAAAATAATTATAAGCTAATTTAATATTCTGTCACATACACAAACTCCTGTAGTACATTTTTGGAAGTTCCATTTTGAACCTTAACATTGGGGTCTCTTACTGTATTACTGAGATACCATGATAGTTTTGAATCAGTTATTTTAGTTTTTTTAGTTTTTTTTTTTTTTTTCCTTTTTTTTGTATGTTTTATTTTAGTTTTAGTCATTAAAATTCTAAATTAAAAGAAAAAATGTTACCTTGGAACCTAGCTGACATAAAAAGCTGTTCATATTTTACTTTATTTGAGTTAATATTTTTATTTACATTTTTTATGTTTACAGTTTTTTTTTGTTTTTTTTTTAAGATTTAGTTAACTATAATATCCCTTGGCTAAAGCAAAATAACTTTTGTCTTGTTTTTTTTCCCCCTTAAAACAAGATAAATTTCTTAAAAAGCGAACTGTGTAAGATTCCAATATTTTTATTGAATCAAATAATAATTATTAAATATTTTTAATTCCTCAAAATCATGGTTTTGGCTCTAGGTCTTCTACATATGATATATTAAGCATAATATAATATAATATAATATAATACAACAATTCTTGTGTAAACAACAGTTTTAATATAAATTATAATAAAGCAAATAGCCCATAACTGCAAATGTGGATATTTCTCAACTCAAGGAATACATTGGCATCAGACTAGCAACTCCAAAGACATGATGACAAAATGACACTTTATAATCACACAATGGTCACGAGAAGCCTGTTCTGCTTTCATGTAGAGCACTGTGAAACCCTAGTGAGAACATGTGCTCATGTCTTCTCCGTAGGTGAAAAGATGAAGGAAGATGAAGTTGAGCAGCTGATGGCTGGGCAGGAGGATGCAAACGGCTGTATAAACTACGAAGGTGAGTTTGTACACGCTTTTACACCTCCATCACCTGCTGTTCAGCTGTTTCATTCAGTGTCAGCATCTCCACTATTATGTGCTACCTTATAAATGAACATCTGTCAACACTAGACTGATAACATCACAGTTTATGTCTATGCAGTGTAAGTGATAATGAGAACAAAATACTTGATCTCTAATCAGAATGCGATTGTGCTGTTTACCTCTAGATGGCAATGTTGTCTCATCTACTATTACATTTGACTTTGGATGCGTCGAAGTTCTTTCACCTTACAAAACAAAAACAACTATACACAAATGACTTGGTCCAAATCTGAAAATTGGGCTCAGAATAGTATGAACTAAAAATGCATTAGCACAGAATATTGATTTAGATTTTTTTCTGTTTTTCCAACAGCTTTTGTAAAGCACATCATGGCTGGCTGAACAGGTATGACAAACCACCCTTATTCCACTTTTTCTTCAGTGCTTTATTTATTAATGAGTTGTGCATTCATCATTAAGTGTTTAATTGAAAACATTTTACTCTGTAAAGCATTCTGAGTCTCATCTTGATGCATGTGCACTTATTAGTGTCAACTGTTGATTTTTTTTTTTCTTCTTCCTTTTCTTCAGATGATCAAGACACTTCAAATGAGGATACAACATAATGCCAATTTTATTTCAACGTCGTTCTTTTTTAAATTAAAACCCACGCAGGTGTTTCCTGCCATTGGTCCACTGTCCTCACTGTCTCCAACTATCTCTCAAACGTTCCTTTTTGTGTGGCTCTTCAGTCTGTTACGCCTAAATGATTCCATCATCATACCTGTTTGTCAATACAAAAAGTTTAATAAATGTCACGCTTGGTTTAAACAGCCTCCTCTCTCTGAATCCTTTTCATTTCAGTGTTTAACAACATTCAACATTATAGCTTGTACTGGAATGTTTGCATTGAGGTGTGTTGTGGATGAGCTAATAAAATGCGTGGCACATGTTTTCACTAAAAAAAAACTATGGCAGCATGTGTTCTGATAAAATGTTGATGATGCCCTCGGGGGAGTAACGTGGTTACTGACACAACCAGTAAACTAAATAGGGTAACAAATTGGACTTGCTTTAAATAGCTTGTGAACATTCACACTAAGGGAGTCACTTCCGATTTGGGCAAGCGCCACTCAAAATGACTGAAACAAATCATTTTAAGTCATAAAGTTGAGCTACAAATAATCTTTATCTGTCAGTTTGACTGATCTGTAAATGTTCTATGTTCTATTTTTAGACGTCAGGACAATAACATAACGCTTGGTATTTTAGCCTAACGTGTCATGACGTAACAAGAAATATCCCATTAATAATTCACTGGAATGCACTACTGGTGTTTTATCTCCAAATCATTTCTCTTCCAGTTTTGTTCTCACTTGAATGCTTTAAAATGTTGGCTAATTGTTTACTCCTTTCACTTCTTTTCCCTATTCCCTTATGAAAAATAAGTTTATTCAAGTGTGCTATTAGTATACGTCTTTTAAACTAAAAATAGGTAAGCATACTTTCAGTCTACTTTTTAAGTACTTCTCAGAAATACCTAAAAATGACATTTAAGTATGCTTAGAACTTAGAAACTTGAAGTTTAAATATATTTGAGCTATACTTGTGCTCCGAGAATCCATGTTTTCATTGTTAGACGGTAGAGGGCGCTATTACACATCTTCTGTATAGAATTTCCAAAACAACAAGCGAAAAAGAAACCGAAACAACAGATGCTATCACACCTATCTCTAATCAAAACTAATGTTATAGAATAAAATGTGACCCATGAAGAGGTGAATGAATGACTGTCAAGCTTTGGGGTGTTGATCGACTTCATCTACGTTTTGATTATCATTCTGAATCAAGTCTTTTTCAGCTTTGTGTTCAAAATTTTGTTTGTTTGTTTATTATTTATGAAACATTCAAGTGTTTATGAAAAATAATGCATGAATCTAAAATAAAATGTTTTTGTTTACAAGCAGATACCCTGTTTTTCATTTGATGTTTTGAATGTTCATGTAGTCATACAACAAAATATATACAAATTAATACTTAAATAGGGACATAGTAGTATGCTTAAAATATGTTGTAAAATTCACTTAAATAAAACTTACAAGTATACTTGCAGCATAAAACTTATATAAACTAGCAGTTTGCTAGGACTATACTTCAAAGTGTACTAAAATGCTACAAGTATTTAATTAGTAAGCTATCAGTATACCTATAAGTTCACATTTAGTTGCAGTACGAACTAAAAACATAGATGTAAACTAGTTGTGTACTCAAAGTTTACTACTGTTATACTTAAAGTATACTTAAAAGTATATTACTTATATACTAGAAAGTACGTGGGCCAGTTTAGTCCCAAGATGTACTGAAATAGTACACTTACAAGTATATTACTAGTACACTGGTTTGTATACTTGCTACATAAAGTATACTTAAAAATATACTTGAACTTTAGTTAAGCACACTTAATAAAATAAACTTGAAGTATACTTCTTTTTGGTAATGGTTAGCAGTGTTTTCTGCAGTGTTTTTCAAGCAAGTAAATACAATATAACGGTGGTAACACTTTAGAAAAGGGAACACATCACTATTAATTAAGAGTTTACCCTCAGTAAATGCCTAATTTGATGCTTATTAATAGTTAGCAAGGTAGTTGTTAAGTTTAGGTATGGTATAGGATTACGGGATCTAAACTATGGCCATGCAGAATAAGGCATTAATAAGTGCTCAATAAGTACTAATAAACAGCCAGTAGTAATATGCATACTTACAAGCAGCTAGTTTATAGTTGATTTAAGCTACTCGCCCATCAGGCCATCCAAGATAGGTGACTTTTTTTTCTTCATTAGAATAGTAAAGAGGATTTTTAGCTGAAAAAAAAAAAAAAAATAGAAACCATCACTGAATTTCTAATGGTTTCCACTACAAATACCATTAAAACATTACAAACCATCCACTTTTAACCATTAAAAATTGCTTTCCTGTAGTGTGTTTTGGGACATATTCCAGCTTTAGTTGTTTTAACAAGCCACCAACAGAAGGCGACCAATTACCAGTAGAGACCAATAGGCACCATTACAGCTTCCGTTAAAGCCAATGCAATTCCCATTATAACCAGTAAAAACATTGCAAATTCTGTGATGGTTTGGTAACACTTTAAAATAGAGAGCACTTATTCACTATTGTACGACTTTTCCCTCAATAAACTCTTAATTTGCTGCTTATTGATAGTTAGAAGGTAGTTGTTAATTTTAGGTATTGGGTAGGATTAGGGATGTAGAATAAGGTCATGTAGAATAAGGCATTAATATGTGCTTAATCAGTACTAATAAATGGCTAATATTCTAGTAATATAAATGCTAATAAGCAACTAGTTAAGAAATTGTAAAATAAAGTGTTGCCGATGGTTTCTATTGTTTTTTTTTTTCCATCAGGTGGTCCTTGGTGATTTGTAAAATGCAAATCAGTACCGTAAGTTTGAGGGTCAAAACAGCATATTGTAAAACACGTGACATAATTAGGTGATTATGAAAGAAAAGAAAAAAAAAACAGTTCATTTAAAAGAATCAGATTTCCCAGTTTCACTGAGGCTCTGGATTACAGGTAGCCTAATAAAGTTGTAAATAATGTTAAGTTTCTTTCACAGACTGGTCGTTTCTCATAAAACCTTAATATATCATCAGGAGTCACAGGTATTAATGTTGTGCTGCCTGATATGCTTTTTGACTCTCAAGGTGACGGTAGCAGCTGACTTACATGACCAAAGACCAATTGTTTCAGCCAAGTATCCTCTTCTAAATTCTCCCTTTAAATTTCCTTTTAATGTTCAATGGTTGAAGAATGAGTAGAATAATGTCACCTCATTGTACCCAAGTTTGAGAAAATGAGAAAATGTTTATTAAGTTCATAGAGAGAACCATAATTCACAAAGTGTCCAAATAAAATAAATAAATAAACGGATGGATGGATGGATGGATGGATGGATGGATGGATGGATGGATGGATAGATGGATGGATGATTCTTGAATAGAAGTGAACACAGACAAAGCAGGCTGTTATACTGTCTGATAGGAGGCTAAAAAAAATCTTTTCAGTAACAGCACAAGGCAAAATCACATTCCAGCATCTGATTTTTTTTTTCTTCTCACTCCTCAGTCTATGCACTGTTTTCAATCAAGGTCATCCCATGTGCTGGGCCCAGTGGTGATATTCTCATTTCCTGCAGCAGAGGAGTTCACATCAACCCTTGATTTAGCACCCTTGTATTAACTTGCATTAACAGGACAGACCCACAGTCTCCCACAGTCCAGAAAGTTGTGAAGTAATGGGGGTGTTCCATTATCCTGCCCCTGCTGTCTCATACACTTTAAATTGAAGTCATAAAAAAAGGATATATTGGAATTTTTTTGACATATACTAGACAGAGAGAGACTTTTGGCTTTTAAATTTTAATATTTAAAAAAAAGGCTTTAATACAAACAAAACTCTAATTCATCATCATCACTCGAAGAAATAACATTTGTTTATGAAGCGCTTTGTTCTAACTCCAGACTTCACAAAAGCTTTAAACAATTCAACCATCATGATCTCGATGTTCAATTTTATATACTTTCCAAATAGTCAACTTTACCTGACCAATTAAAAAATTGTGTGCAATACTGTTGTTTTTATACAATACTTTACAAAAATTGTGTACTGTTGTGTAGAATACAGTCAAAGCCCTCAAAAATGTTCTATAAAAGTCTATATTGATCACAAAACATACAGAAGTGTCTGATACATTTCAAAACGTACAAATGGAAAAAGAACTGAGATTAAATATGGTCAGACTTCTTCTAAGTTTATGGTCTGACATTCTGTTTCTTACAATCCATTTTTCATAGAACAAAGATGTACAAAGTTGAATGTATAAACGTATGAACACACTGAAGTCTCATATTTCCATTTGTCATAACTGTACATGTTACCTCTTTTCAAAGCCTTCTCATTGAGATCAGTGTTGCTAGTGAACAGTGCAGCAATGCATTGTATTTCTTCTGATTGATTTGGCATTGGACTTTTATAAAACAATCAGCATGAAGGTAACTGTGCAGCAGGTGCATAAATAACATTTTGTTACAAACAAACAAAAACACACACACACACACACACACACACATGTTGAGCTGTCTTGTTTTTTTGTTTATTTGTTTTTTAATGACAACATTAACAACAGACACATCACTTTTTAACACTTTCAAATTTATATGTTAAATGAATCAATTTACAAATAACTCAGTATGTAATGCACTTGGATATAGGCTATTGTATATGAAATGAAAGTTTGGTCCTTTAATCATGTGCTGCTGTTGTTTTGTCTGTGTTTGATGAGATTGCAGAGTTTTCCAAATGGACACATTTTGTCAGGTGAAGTGAGTGAGCGGTGGACACTGCATAGGGACCATTCCAATCAAAGCGCAGCTCTCCTAACAAGCTGATGATCTGAATGAGGTGTGTTAGATAAGACAGACATAAAACATGCGCACAGAGAGAGAGCTCTTATATACAGAGAAAAACACCCAGAGAGTTTAGGACATCAACTCAACAATTCAGACATTCAAAAGAATGCATCCATGATTGGCAAAACAATTAAAGAAATTGGCACTTCACAGAATAAAGTCTGATTATAAATTGGCACCATTACCTGAACAGTTTTAAAGAGGGTCTGTGTGTAGAGACGGGCCGACAGCAGCAGAACTGGAGATCCGGAGAGCTCAGACTGTCCTCATGCTGCATTGATAGAGTCGTAGAGAACGAGCTGTACCTCCTCACAGAGAGCACCAAATAAATGAACATCAGGGATGCTTATTTTACTCAGCTCAAATTTGACCTGAATTCCAGCAAGTGAGCCACATAGACAAACTCCCATATGGGAGAGAAGGAAACATGTATCTGAAACCGTTTTGCCATTTAACACTCTTCTCTATTCATTTACTTAAAGGAAACGTTCACCCAAAAATGAAAATTATCCCATGATTTACTCACCCTCGAGCTATCCTAGGTGTATATGACTATCTTCTTTCAGACAAATACAATTGGAGTTGAATTAAAAAATATCCTGACATAAGACTGTAATTTTCATTTTTGGGTAAACTATCCCTTTAATTGTGATAACATATACACTTTTTATCAGTTTAACACATTCTCGCTGAATAAAAGTATTATATTATTTCAAAATAAAAGAAAGAAAAAAGAAAGAAAGAAGGAAAGACAGAAATGTAAACACTGGAGTGTACATATTTTATTACAAAAGATTTCTATTTGGAATAAATGCTGTTCTTTTTAACATTTTGTTTATCAAATTATCCTAAAAAAAAAACAAAGTATCAGTTTCCAAAAATAAATAAATAAATAAATATTAAGGAGCAAAAGCTGTTTCTAGCTTTGATAATAAATCAGCATATGTGACCCTGGACCACAAATTGACATTTATACATCATCTGAAAGCTAACCATAATACATAAGCTTTCCATTGATATATGGTTTGTTAGGATATGATACAACTGTTTGAAAATCTGGCCTCTGAGGCTGCAAAAATTCAGAATATTGAGTAAATCGCCTTTAAGGCTGTCCAAATGAAGTTCTTAGCAATGCATATTACGAATCAAAAATTACGTTTTGATATATTTACGGTATTTACAAAATATCTATATGATATATCTAATGATTCTAATGATATTCTAATGATGCTACTGTTTTTGTGGTCCAGCTCCACATATTAGAATGATTCCTAAATCATGTGACACTGAAAATCTGATTTGACAATTCAGCTTTGCATCACAGGAATAAATTACTTTTTATATTTTATTAAAACAGTTACATAAAATTAAAATTATACATATTTTTTTCTGTAGTTTTGACCAAAAAATGCAGCTTTTATGAGCATAAGTGACACATAAGTGTAGGTATTATAAAGCCATATATATGTTTGTGTAATATGTTTTTGTTTATTGCTTTGGCAGCAGTATGCTGTTTTACACAGTCTTGCCATCATACAATAAAAACTGTATTCTCTAATTTAGCCACTAGATGGCAGACATGCAACATACACAAATTGGAGACTCAAGAAACGCTTAACTGGTTCTGTAAAATGTTATTACAAAATAAAATAAAAAACGCTTAGTTTAACACGTTAGAAGACATCAGCGTCACCAAAATTGTTC
The DNA here is from genome assembly GCA_019740295.1 of Labeo calbasu. Classification (NCBI taxonomy): domain Eukaryota; kingdom Metazoa; phylum Chordata; class Actinopteri; order Cypriniformes; family Cyprinidae; genus Labeo; species Labeo calbasu. Next base: position 23,579 of record JAHKKF010536245.1, read on the forward strand.
TGTAGTATTCAGAACCTCAAACAGGTTTAACATCAATTGAAAATGTATTGTCAAAATATATATTTAAAAATAAATAAAAGTAAACTATTCTGCTTGAAACATGATTTTCCCAGCATTAAGCAATAATGTCAGGCAGCCCCTAAATAAAAATTCCCCCATGCTCATGCCTTACAATGCTTTCAAAATCAATTTAAAATAACACAATATCACATTACAAAACAACTATAAAAGGTTGATCACAAATAGATGATTGCTCATGTTACATCCTTTATAGGTCAGAAATGGGTCTGAGCAATGGGTGCCTGATGTTTTCACCACATCAGTTAGAATTCACTGCTAAGATGCTCTGGAAAGGACTAACAATGTGTTTTACAAACTGTGACATACATAAAAATGTAGATGTGTGTGCATTAGTGAGTTCTGTGCATGAATGCTGCGTTGCATGAAACACACAAAAGTGTGCTGTCGTGCTTGCTCATTCTTGCAATTTCACAGCTTAGTTTCTATTATGTCAGACCTCAGGCGCACCCTCTGTGATCAAGGGCACTGGCGTTTTCACTCAAAGTCAGCACACCGGGTTCAAAGCACATGGAAGTGTCCTTCACGCTTTGGTCTTTAGGTGGATAGCCAGTTTAATATGGCGCATAAACATGCTATTAAATGAACAAAGGCGTGGATTTGTAACTTGTCAGCACAGATAAAACAATGTGGTGATGTATTTGATTCCTGCAATATGTCTGGTGAGTGAGCATTATTAGCAGCACAGATTCATGCCACAGTTTTAAAATCTCTGCTTTAGTAGATATAAAAGCATGCTAGAGAAAGTGCAGCTTGGCTTTTAGCCCTTCTCTCCAGAGGTCTCACAGGATTACAGTGAATAAATGCTCTTTTGTGTGCTTGTCAGAGGAAGATGTGTGTCATATGAATGAACAAAAAACAAAACAACAGTAGAACTGCAGTGGTGTGGAGAATATCAATTACATTTTGTTTACCAGTGACATTTCATGTTTTGAGATTTCATATCAGGCCATTCTATAATTTAGGGGTACATTTCACATTAGCAAAAAGGTGTGAAAACAATATTTCAGTTGATACAGTATATTTTATCTGTTAGAAGCACTCAACACCAGCAAAAACATATTTTTCCTTGTAATAAAAAAAATGTTTACCTTAAAGATTATTGACATTACACATGTTTTTTGTATTACAAAGAAAAAGATGTTTTTGCTGGTGCTGAGTTTGTCAGCTGTGTTATAGATAAACTGTATGGGTTTACAAGTAATATGATTAACAATTTTACCATTTTAACTTAGAATTTCACTGGCACGCTTTGTCTGGCAAACCAAATGTTATTTTCTTAAACAGGTTGACCTCAAATTGTAATATTTCTTTTAATTTAATTCATAAAAACAACACAAACCATATCAGCAATTAATATACTCCTTTACAAGAGATCACTGGAGATCAAATATAGAAAAAAATAAGAGGACATTTACCATGTTCAAAATGTCTGCTGTAGAAAAAAATAACATTACATGATGCTGCTCACATGGTTATATTATAAACCATTTTTTAGTTTTTGGGAAGTGTTTCATTAGTAACATAGTTAACAGAATTTTTGTGGATATGAATAAAATGAAAGAACGTAACAACTTTGACTTTTTATTCGAAAAGCAGACAGTGCAAAACTATGTTATTAACCACCCAGTCAAATTTGAAAAAAAAAAAAAGCGCCAAGTAAATAAAATACGTAATCCAAATCGTGAAGGAAAAAAAAACTCAAACGCTGGGGGCGTGTCCGCTGACGGCGTTAAAACCACGCCCACCAGTTCACAGTCAACAGTAACGTGTTTCCAGCTATACGTTTCTAACAGTTATAATGTGCTTAGAAACAATTCTCTATATTGCCTTTACACTGACATTAAAGGACATGAAAGCAATTTCAAACAAACTGTTGAAGACCAGTTCGTACATATTTTACGAGGCGGCTAACGAGTGAGGTTTAGTGGCGGGGTTAGGTGTAGGTCATTCATACAAATTCATACGTATGCATGTGACGCACACGGTCAGCTGAAGTGGTTGCGGCTCCGCCCACTGAGTGGCAGCGTTGGTTTCAACGCGAATGCTGCGACAGAACACACAAAACACCTCTAAAACCAGAACGAGCTTTGCGATTGACTGTACAAAGAGATTTTACAAGAAATCCGAGGTATATCTTTACAGACTGCTGAAAGCTACTGAAAGAGAAGCAAATTAATCCCTACAATTCAAAGAAACAAATAGTCTCCAGGCAGCAAAACTGTATATGTTTTTCAGCTGGACGATATGACGATAACATTGATATAAGTGATCACCGGGGTTTAGACCAACCTATTTTGTATTTACAAAATGAGTTGACATGCAAATTTGCTTTATTTGTTTTCCCCAGTGTGAAAATCAGACACACATAAGTGTTAGAAAACACAATTTCTGGCTGCATCAATATGCATTGACCACTGGATATTTGTTAAGTTGTTAGGAACTTTATATTAAATTCAGCAACCGTTACTTTAAACTGATTAACCTTTGTTTTACTCGCGTTTTCGCATCTCCCCTATTAAATCCATTCACGCTGAAGGCTCTTTTGCCACTTAGTCCGGCTGAGGGGGGCGTGTCCCGGTGGGAAAGTGACGTCAATGCAACTCGTAAAATACGTACGTTTTCGCTAAAATCGTATAAATTTGTACGAGTGAGGTCGTAAGAATTAGCCACCTTGTAAAATATGAGATCAGGCTGAAAAACAGGTTGTGCCAAATATGTGTGAGATTATAGTATATATTCTCTTAATGAATAAAACATATTTCTTAAAAAAAGTATATTGATCACCAATGGTCAGTACATATAAAATACACAATAAAATTATTCACAGTTATGTGATTAGCTCACCTAAAAGTTCTTATTGCTGTATTTCATGTTCATATATTGCTGTAACTTGCCAAGATGCATTATGCCAGGTTTGACATCAAAGACACCAAATCTTATAACAAAACATCCAAATGTGAATATGCTGAAGAGAGCTGCATGTGATTTGATTAGAAAGATTATCTGTCTGCTTGCTGAGGTGTAAAAACAAATCATAAATGAGAAAACAATACCAAATGACACATAAAGAGCTTATTTGTAATGCAATCTTAATGATATCATGTTCTTAGACTGACATTTGGGATTTGGCCAATATGTACCCAGATGTCATTGATCTTATGCTCTTCACTGCAGTCTGGGTCTCGTCTGAACCGTCTCAGTTAATCCACTAGAGGTTTTAATCCACGCCAGTATGTTAGGGTCACTGGGGATGAGTCATTCTCCAGGCAATGCAGTGGCCTTCTGCTACTAAAATAGCTTCAAACTCCAGCTGCTAACACACTGTCAGTAAATGCTGTATATAGCCATGGATGACATGGATGGAACTAATGCTATTGCATTAGATAACAAAATATAAAAACCTAGTGGCCTCTGTGTCTTTTTCTCAGAACTTATCCCAACAACACCCAACTGGTAAAGAAGCTGTACAGTATGAAGTCAGTTCCCCTCAAGTTCATTCCACTATTTTTTGCCAACCAGAAAGTGTGCAAACGTCCAATAAACTTCTCAAGTGTCTTACCTTTCCAAATACGCCTTAAAGCACTGCCGTAGTGATATGTCTTAAGTGCATTCACACTTATTGTCACAGAACATGCCTGACATTACCATATACAAACTAATAACGCCTATAGTTGTCACAAGCTGGAAAATGTGTCAAATGCCCTGTTAATGGTTGGAGAAAAGGTGAATGAAGGATGAATTTATGCTCCATTTCCTTTCTGGCCAAGAAAAACTCACCCAGAGAAATCAGTGTATGAATTACATAACACTCGTCCTCCCAAGATACTTCAGTGTCTTGCACTTGGATGTGATGTTCTTATTATTTTATTCAACATATTTTTACAAACCTGCTTTAATATCCATATTGATTCTGATCCAGTTGCTATTATGTCAAGGGTGTGATATGCATTGGTAAACTGTGTGATAAAAAGTGCAAAAATGTGAGTAAAATGGGATTTGGTGCGTATACTGAAATGATTCTCTGTGACGAATCAAGTTTGCAGTACTTGGATGGAAAGTATGAGATTCACCCTCATCTTCTTTATGTTTAAGCTCCCGAAGATCACAGTGTGTAAAAATAATAATAGTAAGCATCTAAAGAAAGAAAGGAAGAAAATAATAATACACAATCCTGTGACCAAAACCAAGTAAACAAATCACAATGTAAATACAGACCTCTCAGATGTGACTTACAGAATACAGCTGTTTCTATTCAGGGACAATCTGGCAATCTGAAATTTCAAAGAATTCAAGCATGTAAAATTATTTGCATTTATAAAATTCTTCATGCAGAATCTCTGAAACCCAACATTGCATTTTTTGAGGAAGACATTTGAAGCCTATTTTAAAGGCAGTTTTCTTATATAATAATCATTTCTCAGAAGCGTTTTTAACCTGATATAGTACAGTCAAGTATATTTAGACACAATAAAAGGAGTCTCCTGAATCCTGCACAAAACATCAGTCTGATGTAATCAGGAACTAATGCTGGCTAATGACTACATGAATGAAGTGTCAAGAGACAAGAGAGGCTCTTTCTGAGTTTTCGCAATGTTTTATATGCAAACAGAGCAATAACACTGATCATGTAATGTCTATGAACATTGTTTACATCCTCACACTTTTAAGGCATTTTGGCTTTTTTTTGTAAATTAAATTCCAGAAAATAGATTATATACAAAGTATCATGGCAGAAAATCACACAAATAAACAAATATAAAACATGGTATTAAAACTACAAAATTAATTTCAAATGAAATGAAATACAAAAATGTATTCTTTGGCAAATATACAGTATTAATCATGAGGAGAAAGGTTTACCCTCTATTATCTACATAATTCATCTGACCAACTATTTTTTTGCACATTTTTATTTAAAGGTACGAAAATCATGTATGAGTGATAAAGGATTGAAAAAACACCATCGCTTAAATCATATTAATGACCTTAATAACACTTGTCTAAATCAAGTTTCACACTTGATTAATCAAATCATTTGAAAATAAAATACTGTCTTTCCTTATATAAAGTCTATTTACATGTATGAAGGATATCACACACACACACCAACGGCTCTTGTAGGTGATATGATGCCATGTAACTATTCCAATATAATATTGGAAGTATTATTCTTTGTATTATTTTAAAAGAGACAAATAATGTAGATTTGTATTCAGTCATGTCTTGCAACTAGTCAATGTGTTTTCAATATCATTAGTATTAGGATTACTACAAGTAATCCTTGTAGCTGCTTGATGCAAATATTCAGAAGAAACAACTTAGACTTTAGCATAAGTCAAAGCAAGAAAGGAAGTTGCATATTAAAGTGCCACTTTGTGGCTGATTTTGGAAGATTTGGTACATTTTACTAGTGAAATGTTGATTTTTAATAGTTAATGGATAGTGGTTGGCATTGACATTACTAGCTGCTAAAATTTGGCTGCTGTGCAAAGAATATGGCAGCATGTGACCAAAAGAAGGAAATAAAGTTTACACTTGTTTAATGATATGGCTACAGTGTTACAAACGTTTTAAGTTGTAGCGCCCCCTATGGCCTGAATTTGACACAGCTTGCTGTACATAGCCTTAAGCAGAACAAGTCAATTTTCCAAAATGGGTGATGCTTAAGCAATATATATATATATATATATATATATATATATATCTTTGCATTGCTTTAATGTATCCAAAACATTTCTGATAATGTTTTATCATAAGGGTAATTTTTAAAAGGCTTTTAAGTTGACTGACTGAGAGACAGATGAATAGACAGATAGATAGGTTAAAAATGTTTTGCCCTTTTAGTTATTAAGGGTATGTTTACATGACAATGATTTGCATTTTTGAAAAGTAGTCAAAAAACAACATTGCCAAAATGATCTGCTTTCACATGGATCCATGAAAATGATTTAAATGCTCTATCATCCATGACATGCCAGCAGTTGAAGACATCACATTTGTAGTAAAGTCCAAGGCTGGACAAGAAACATTTTCTGTTTGCACTTATTTAAATGACGGCAGTGAACAGCGACCACATTCAAGCTTTAAAAAAAGGTGCAAAAATATCACAGAATGTTCCCACACGACTCGTGCCATATATATTTAAAGTGTTCTAAATGCAAATCATAGAGTTTGGTGGAAAAAAAAAATGTATAGATTGGTTTTGTAATAATCTTGACCTCGGCTGCTTCTCTCCTGTGCCCGGCTGCATATTCATGAGACTGAATGAAGTTGAAGCAGCAGTTTCTTCCAGTTCACCCAAGAAATGCACACAACCGCACAATCTATCCCATCCCTAGGAATGATCATTAAAAATCACTTTAAGATCATTGATGGAGTTTCATGCAAAATGATGACTTACATTAGTGTCAGTTTCAGATGGTTTGTCTAGCTTCAAAGAAACTTATGGAAGCGATACCATGAAGCACTGGCCCTTGCAAGTGTTAAAAGAATGATGTCCAGCGTGAAATGGCATTTGTATTGGCTCAAGATGAAGAATGTTGTTTGAAGGCTCCACTTGTCGTTTGACTGTGAGCAGTGAGTAGCCAACGGAGCACTGCTGGATTCTCGGCATGTCAGGCAGGATAACTAGGATAATTACTGCTGTATTTCAGCGGCGCTGGATAACTTTTGGACTAGCTAGTAGAGGTTGCCACATCTTCTGCTGGGGTAGAGATCTGAAGACTCTAATTCCAAGTGTGATTCAGATGCCAAGTGTGGACTAAATTTTAGACTAAGATTCTTTTATAATAGAACTCTGGGACTCTTTTTATAATAAATTGATTTGTCTGATCAGTGTGCTGAATGCTCATCCGTTCCCTACCCTAAAAAATTATTATTGAGTTCCTAGAGTGTCTTTACCTACTCTAGGTGGCACAGTCAGCTATCAGTTACATTTGAAGAAGTTGTTCACTTCCAGAATAAAAATTTTCTGATAATTCACTCGCCCTCATGTCATCCAAGAATACATTCTTCTTCTTCATTAAGAAAGAAATGTAGTCTTTTGAGGAAAACATTTCAGGATTTTTCTCCATATACTGTAGTGGACTTTAATGGAAGCCAACGGGTTGAAGGTCCAAACTCCAGTTTTAATGCAGCTGCAAAGGGCGGGATCTACACGATCCCAACCGAGGAATATGGGTCCTATAAAGCAAAATGATTGTCCATTTTCTAAAAAAATAAAAATGTATATGCTTTTTAAAAGGTCATGAAACCCTAAAACACATTTTTTGAGATGTGAACAGATTTGTACAGACTGCATTTCAGTGAAAGCACTAATAGCACTTATAAATGTTATCAAAAAGTGGAAATTGGTTATTATTTCATTTTTCTGAGCAATTTCATTCTTCCGGGTTGAAAAGCAAAGTCGAGGTTACGTCACGAGATGTGACGTAGAGCCGGCCCTCAGAATGTGTTATAGATAGGCTGCAGGGGCGGGAGAGGGCCGTTTCTACGTCACTCGTTACAAATGCTTGTCTTGCAGTAGATCTGTGATGCATGTCTACGACTTCACACATTACATAACCATGTTGGAAAGGTCACGTGTGACTTCGGCAGAAGTACCGAGTGTTTACAAAGCGAACATGTGAAGAAAGTCCTTTACAAAATGCCCTTTACAAAAAATGTAAAACAACAATGTCAGATGATTTTGATGTTGGAGAAGAAAATGAAATGGAGTTTTTCCTACCTTACCTTTTTGAACCAGAGTACACAGACGAAGAATTAATCGTGCGTGACTTTTCCAACTTGATTGTCGAAGAGCTAGAGCAAGACGAGCATGAGTAAATCATCAGGATTTTTTTTTTATTCTGGAAGTGAACTAATCCTTTAACTCTTTCCCCACCAATTTTTCGTCATTCCGGAGACGGCGCATCCCTGCCATTGAATTTTCTGGCTTTCAGTGTTTTTACCGTATAGGTAGGAGACACTATTAAATATGTTCTGAAAAAATATTGGAAGTCTGGATCAAAACAGTGAAGAAGCAGTGCAGAAAGAAGCAGTCTAATATTTAAGCAGATGCATATGTAAAATAACACAATTAAACATCAAACATAAACTACCAAAATTTAACAAATTAAATTTTGATCCAGGAAGTGGTTAAGAACTGTGCAATCTCTGGACATGTTTATGGACTCTATCTACTCCATCTATGTTTTGATCACCACTCTGAATCTGATTCAAATACAGATAAATGCGATTTTCTCATCTTTTTGGTCAAATGTTGCTTTTTCAAATAAAACTTGCCCACATACAACTGTAGATAAAAAAGAATGGATGAATGCATGAATATTTTAAAACAAAAATATTTTTTAAAGCAGAGGCTCTGTTCTTTTAAAGGCTCTGCAACTTAAAAAAAACTGGTAGGGAAAGAGTTAAAATACAAATAAACTAGATAGATAGATAGATAGATAGATAGATAGATAGATAGATAGATAGATAGATAGATGAAACAGATGCTAGGGTGTTCTGGATGGTTGCAATCTACTGAGTGAAAAGAAACATTTCATCAGTTCTGTTAAAACCCTTCAATTCAGGCCCATTGACAAAATTACACAGAGATATAAATCAAATTCACTGCTTGTCGGATGTCACTCCTGACCATTAAAGGCCAAAAACAATCACTTGGTCTTTCATGCCACTTGCAGTCCAACTGTGTGGCTGAATTATTAAAGAGGAAAAGCTATTGCGTAAAGGTCAGACGGCCGTGGTCTGCTTGATGCTGTGAAAGCTGATGCGGGTGGGGGAAGTGGGGATGGACATGGCTCTCGCCACTCTGACTCGCAACGCGTGATTGTCCTGCCAGCGATGCCAACGTTTTCTGGCTGCAGAACGTACCTGTAAAAAAAAAAAAATGCAATTTATGGTATTTTACTTTTAGCATATGAACTTTTCCACACTGATTATGGAGGACAATCTGCAGAATTCCAATGGACATGGTAAAACATACTACAGTCTTATGTAGTTTACATCTTACAATTGTATCTTATGTGGATTGCATATTACAGTTCCTTTAACTTTTCCTACCTGTTGCAGTAAATGTTTTTTTTTTTTTTTTTTTTTTAATCAATTAAAAACAATGCTGCATAAAACATCTGTTGTTCCGTGAGCACTTAACTGCATCTTTGTATTACGAGCACTTGTCTTTATGATGAATCACTTGTATATCACTTTGGATAAAAGCATGTGCTAAATGAATAATGTAAATGTAAAATAAATTAATGAATAGGAATGAAAAGGAATTAGTAAATAAATAATGTGGTCTACAATAATTTGTTTATGGCATGATTGCTGAGATACCTTTTTAAATTCAGAGAGAGTTAAAGAAAAAAAAGTGACACCAAACATAGCATGTATGTTTCTGAATGTCAGTGCTGCTTCTGCTATATTCTCACATTTAAAACAATAATTTGGTATTTCTCTTGTACCATTGTCCTCTTTTATGCAAATAAATAAGTCACCTGCCAGTTCTCTCCCAAGTGGTTTCACTGTTGACAGCATTAAGTCTGAGTATGATTCAGTAGGCTATAAAACACTTTAAACTGTCAGGAAATTACTTCTTTATTTAGGAAATACACCCCCTCTGAATAATTATATAAAAAAATGTATTTTCTTAATGATTACTAATACAATTCATGGAAAGACTGAAATGTATTAATTGAAATTTATTAATCATATACTTAATAAAAACAACAAAATAAATGTCAATATTTTCTGTAAAACAAGTAAATTCGCCAATTTTGTTTAAAGGAAAGATTGCAGAAATGAGTACACCCTAGATTTAATTCAGCAAATGTATAATATTCTAGTACTTAGTATGTCCTCCAGAACTCCAGGTACACTGCTCTGACTCTTCTTGGCACTGAGTGTGCAAGATCATGACCAATTGTCACATCTGTCCTGTTTAATTCCTCAAGGACAACCTCCTTAAATACCCTGGTCTTTAATGGGGAGTGTTGCTCAGCTCGTCTATACAGAATCCCCCACAGCTGCTCAAGAGTGTTAAGATTGAGTGGAATGTCCACTGAAGGATTTTCACCTTGGGAGAATGAATATCTTTATTGTCATGCTGAAAAAATGCCCAATAATGCAGGGAATGAGGAGAGGGTAGCATCTTCAGTTTCAGTTTATTGTATTTCATCACACTGTGGTGTGTGAATTCATGAAAGCATTGATTTAACACAACTCCCTCACATTTTTAGCACTCATACATCCAAATATAAAAGCTTTACTACCACTGAACGTCACTATGGGTAGCAGGCACTTCTCACTGTACTCCTCCTCAAGCAACACAAGAACATTCTGGATGCTTTTGAATCCGAAATGATTAACTCGGTCTCTTGAGACAAGAGTATGGATTCCCAGAAGTCTATATTTTGTAAATATGGGCCTTGGAAGGGGTTAAATGAGTTTATTGTGTTTTGGCTACAGTAGGTGATTCTAGTGGTGACAACAACAAAGCATGTCACTTCTGCAGGCTGTGTCGTATTCTGCAAGATAAAGTGTCACTCTTTTCAGCTTTTGCCAGCTCTGAGACACTTGCATGGGATTTCTCCTGCTCTTTCTAGCAAAAATTCACTAATCACTAAATGAAAACTTAAAGTGAAGGCCTGATTATTTCAGAAGCCTTGTCACAAGTCCATTGTTTTTGAATTCCAGTGTTACTTCTGCTATATTTTCACACTTTAAACAATAATTTGGTATTCCTCTTGTACCATTGTCCTCTTTTATGCTAAGAAATAAGTCACCTGGCTTTTCTCACCCAAGTGGTTTCATTGTTGACAGCATTAAGTCTGAGTATGATTCAGTAGGTTATAAAACACTTACTTGTTTTGGTTCAATATACTTACCTGTTGATCAAATATAGCCTTAAACCTACACTTTTTTTTAGTAAGCTTTAGGAGGGTGTACTCATTTTTGCAGCACACCATTTTATCACCTTGATAAGAAAATCTTACTTTGCTGAATAATTTTGACATTCTTCTTTGGTAATTGATCAAGCTGGCTTGTTAGAACATTATATCTCCAAAGAGCCCTAACAAGTTTTAGAGGGGGTGTACTCATTTATGCTGTGCACTGTATATACAGTAACAATAATAAGTCTGTGAACCGGATTTTTATATTGCTTACTCAAAAAATGTGGGGCCACTGGAATGCTAATAACAAATAATAAAGCTTTTGAACCATGCTGGAGCCTCTGATCTTCATATAATTCACAATTATAGACAAACGCAGTATGATTAATTACACACAAAGAGTTGTACTTTTCATTGACAGAGCAGACTGGAAAAAGTAGGTGAACCTTTGTGATACAACCTCTAAAAAGCTGTTAGGACTCAATTAAGGAATAAAAACTGCACTGGTGTGCTGCCCTTCAAATAAAGGAACACAAAGCCTGGTTATTGATAAATTTGTTGCTCTCAAGAAATACTGGTTAATGGGCAGTTCAGAATATTTACTGAAAACCCACAACATTTTTTAGAGGAAAAAAGGGCACTGGACACCAACAATAAAACCTTTTCCCAGTTATGAAGCATGGTGGAAGGAGCATTGTGGTTCTTTGCTGCTCCGGGGCTTGGATGCTGTGCGAACATTGAAAGAACAATCCATTCTAAGATTTATCAAGGGATTTTACAGGGGAATGTCAGCACAGCAGTTCATGACTCCAAGCTTTAGAAAGGTTAGGCGATCCAAGGTACACAAGTAAATCAACCAAAGGTTAAAAAAAAGAAGAAAATATGGGTTTTCCTGAGTCCTGACCTTAAGCCAATTCATATGCCGTGGCATAACCCAAGGAGAGTGGAGCTTTCAATACAACCTAGAAATATTCATAAAATGAAACTGATTTGTGGCGAGAGATGGTCCAAAAAATAGAATAAAAAAATAAGCAGCTACGGAAAATGTTTTAGTCGGCATTTCTGACAAGTTATTAAGTTTACTTACTTTTTTCACCCTGCACTGACAATGATTATTCAATGTATTCGGTAAAAATGTTAGAAGTACAGCTGTTTGTGTCTTATTAGCACGCCAGTGGTGCCATCAATGTCTGTCCGCAGCTCCCAGCTACGACTCAAGAGGCTGTTCAGAATCCCGATGGGCCACAAAGCACCACTAACACCTTGTTTTTCATTAAACTGCATGATGAGCGGTGTGCGACTCCCTTTAGGCTTACAGTGCCACTGTGTAGTATATTAAGTTATTTTTACTCAATGCTATGTTAGTGGTTGATGCAGTAACTATGCAAACACCCTCTGGGTGTGATGACTGTCTGAAGCCCATTTAGAATCATGACAATTCGCAAACTCCGCCCACCGAGGCTCCAATGCCTCAAAACCACACACATGCACTCAGATTTCTCTTCTTCAGGAAGATGCTTCATCTGCCTTAATTTGGATAATTATTT
>JAHKKF010536246.1:3301-16420 GCA_019740295.1 Labeo calbasu
CTTCAATACTGAACCTTTTCACAATATTCTAATTTTCTGAGATACTGAATTTGGGGTTTTCATTAGTTGTCAGTTATAATCATCAAAATTAAAAGAAAAAAACACTTGAAATATATCAGTCTGTGTGGAATGAATGTATGCATTATACAAGTTTCACTTCTTGAATGGAATTAGTGAAATAAATCAACCTTTTGAAGATATTCTAATTATATGACCAGCACCTGTATAATGTTGATGTAACAAAAAATGTAAGAAATATCTTACTATCAGAAAAGCCCAGCTCTGACTTCCCCTCTTGTCTGTGTGTTTGAGGTTTCATAGTGTTTCCGCTCACAGTAAGAGATGTTTGAACGATCACAGCATAGAAGATATTCATCTGGATCAGACGATGAAGACCATACAGCTTCACATCTGTGAGTTTATCACATCATGTAATTATTTCAGTCATTAACTGAATTTTCTTAAGATTTAATGTCTTAATGTATTTTCGTTTCTCTCGTAGATCTGTTGATGTGGTCTCAAGCCACAGAGAGTCTAACAAACATAGCAGTAACTTTAGGAGCTGATGTGAATATAAGCTGTGATCTTGATATAGAGGAGATTTACTGGTACAAACACAAATCACCGGATCCTCCAGTGTTGATCTTACGCACTTACAGTAGTACATATGAAGGAGCTGAATATGAAAACAACATCTTCACACACAAATACTCAGTGAAAACTAACAGCAGTCTGTTCATCAGAAATATCACTACCGATGAATTAGGAGTTTATTATTGTGTAAAAACTAGTGAACCACGAAAATTCAGCAACGGCACCAAAATCTACATCACTGGTAAGTTATTATCTCATGGTTAAAGACTTAAACAGTGATTGATGGAATTAGAAGCCTTTACTGACTTATTCCATATGAATCAGACAGAATCAAATGGTTGTCCACCACATGAGATACCATGGAGAAACCTGACCATCACATCTGTCCTGCTGAATGTGCTTTTGATCATTGCAGTAATTGGTATGGGCTTTTTTTCTTTTCCTGCATTCAGATTAAAATCTAACTGAATTAAGTACAAGGAAACTCCAGATAAGATAAGACTGTTACATGTGAATTCAGTGATGTTTACTTCAGTACTGTTTTAGGTTTGGTGAAGAGCTGCCTTGACGTGACTAGAAGATCTAAAAATACTTCAGAGAAACCTCAAAGTACCACAGCAGCTCAAAACACAAATGATCCACAGGTAAAATGCTTCTTTAAATAAGCTTAATTACTTTTAATATACTAGTTTTGATTGTAACCTCTTCATTGTATTCTTGCATTCAAGGGTTAGTACTTATTGATATGATAGTTGTCATTTAGTTGTGGCTAATCCAAGTAAATCCTTTGTGTTAGAAAAATACATTTTAAACTTAGCGCACAAACTGTCTGGGATACTCAATTCTGATTGGTCAGTTGCAAAATTCTGGTCAAATATTTGTTTATAAATACAGCTAAACTGTATATTTAATTGTTGTGCTAGTTTTAGAATTCTCTCTTTTTCTTTACCTTACCAATAAATTGGATTCCCGATCATCCTGTGAGAGTTTATTTTTTGATTATAACTGTCTGACTGTACACTATCTTACATACAGTATATGGGCATCCATTTGTATGATCATCTTCTTTCAGTATGCTGAAGTTGATTTCTCCAAGCGCTCCAGAAGAAACAGACCTCGCCCAAGACCAGACCAGGACCAGACTACCTACTCTCTTCTAAAGCCAGTAAAAAATGTTTAAAAAAACATAATAAATTATATCTACATATAAATGTCTTTACAAAACAAAAATGTATTGTCAATATTGTTCTTTATCTTTTTTTTTTTTTTTTGCTTAGCCCGTATAATAACAACATACTCCACTATTGGATCAGTTAACTGAGTAGTCTTATTTTGGCAAAGATTAAGTATTTCACTCTTGTTTAATTAACTAAATCAGTCTTTTTAGTGCGAAAGCAGAATTTCCTTTTAGTTCTTTGAGATGTTAATGCAAGCAAGAAGAGTTACTGTTAACATAGGGCAATGTGGTTTTTGTGTGTGACAGCCGCTTCTTACATGTGCAATTCTATGTTACTTCATGTTTCGCAGAAATTGTACATACAACTGGAGTGAAAAATATAGTGAAGTTATTATTTTTATCTTATTTTTATTATTATTATTATTGGCTTGCATGCTAATTGTTTTGAATAACTTTGGTTCTTACATATTAATACTTTTAAGCTCTGCACAGTTTCTTATTTATTTATTTATTTTTTTTTTTGTGGTTAGCACAACTGTGGTTTCATGTGAAAGAAATGTTCCACTGGTTTGGTCAGTTGATACAAGAAATAAACATAAACTTTTGCATGCACATACATAGGTGGTTTGAATTTGTTTTTTCTACGTGAACGTGGGTGAAAGTTTCCTTTTTGTCTGACGCAAAGACTTACTTGACCACATTTAATTACTTCTCACGACTGTTGTGAAATGCTCTGCAAAACCATCGTTGTCTCAGAATCAGGAAGTTCAGTAATTATCATATCTGAAGAAAGTAACGTTATTTCTTCCAGAAGCTTCTGAGCGACTAGTATTGAGATGAATAAGAATGCTAAAATATACAGTGCCTTTGGGTTGACACAAAAAATGGACCATATGTTAAACTAAAGCTGTAAAAAACAATGCTAAATTTAACAAAGTGAAATGGCAACCAAACTGACCATCCACACAATTTGAACATTTGTTACACAATTTTGACTGAATTCATAGGCTCATTAACTTGAAAAGAAAAATCTTCCCATAAAGTCTCAGTCAAACTCCAAAAAAAAGATAACTTAAAATCAGTTTTTCTGTTTAACATGTGTCATGTTAATCACTTTGCATATTGTTGGGCCTGTGCAGTTCTTGGCAATATTAATAAATAATATTTAATTAAAAAGATTTGGGTACTGTGTTGGGACATGTCTTTTTGAAGCAAACCAGTGGAGAACAACTGCACTACATACAGTTGTAAAAGACTAGATCTTAGCAAACCATTGTAAAAACTAAAAACAAAATGGTATGCAAACATCATGTTTTACATAAAAGTCCCCTAAAAATTTATTTTTTAAATGATGATGTACAACTAAAACAGGCAATTTTTGAAGGAAACAGCTAAGTAAAAAAAAAAAAAAAATCTAAAATTAATTGTAATTAATTTTGTTTAATTGTAACTTTTTTTATGAGACAATTATTTATGAACTTTGTAAAGTTAAATAAGTGTGACTTTATTTGTTAAAATAATAATAATAATAAATAAATAAATAAATAATATTAGTCATATTTTTGCTGTTAGGTTCAAATGCCTTGTGGGTGACTAAATAAGAACAGAATTGCATTTTTGGGAGAATTATTGCTTTAATGTTAAATCTAAATGGATTTTAAGTCACCTTTAAGGACTAATATAAATTAGTGCAGAACAGTTTTAAAATTCGGGCCTACAAAAGCTTAAAAGTGTATGGATATTGAACAACCTCAATACTCAACCCAAACACTTTACATGAAACAATTAAAATGTGATTAATACAATCCATTCAGTATAAAATAACATAACTCTAAAATAGTTAATTGAAAAATCATGAAAGCTTCCATGACTCACATTTCAATTTAATTTCTCCTAACATTGTTCCAGATATCATTTATCAAGTGTCACTTTAACTTTATGTCATGGTATGGTTGAATGAAAGGAGATTAGAGAATTTGTTTACAGCAGTCTGTCTTTAAAACACTCTATCTATAAAGAAACAAGAATGCACAAATAACAACTGAACCTGAGGGATATAAATATGCAGTGTAAGAAATTATAGTCTGCCTCGAACCAGATTCCACTCCACAATACATGTTTAATAATGCTCATTTCCCAAAATGGCTTAATTATTATAGAGAAGAAGAAAGTCAGCAGTTATGTTGTTTCTAGACCATATGGGATGATTACATCCTGAGCAAATGGTGACCCACTGTAGCATGGAAGCAGGTGTGGGACACTAAGAACCATCTCAGACAAAGAGGTGTTAGAACATGATTAACATACAGACCACAGCTGTTACAACAGGAGCAACTTAATTTACATTATAATATAAAATATTGGTATAAAATGTTTGAGCATAGGATGTTCTGGGTTCATTTCGACTCTGTTGAACCCAAGGTACAACATGTACTTTGCCACTGCTATGCTGCAATAAACATCTTCATCAAGATCTTCTACGTCCTCTTCACTTTTTTCTTACAGCAGACTAAACTAGCAATTAAGAAAGAGACACAGGTGATAAAATGAACATAGAAACAAATGACGTAATCAGAAACCAAAGTAACCAGGGCAACAGGAACTAAAAACAAAACAAATGAACAAAAACTAAGGGATAAAAAGAGGCTTAAACAGAAATAAAACATGACATTATACCTCATCCTGGTAGGCAACTCCTGTTCTATAAGACTCTGTGCTCTGGCAGGAAGGATACTGCTGCTATAGCTCCATATCAAAAAAGTCCATTCTTCTGTCAAGCAACTAGTATTCCCCCCTGGCATACACTGGAGGAGAAGGTGCCTGTTGAGTCTGCTCCAACAAAGCTGATGCTGTTGTTCTAACAAATGGCAGAGTTCTAGAAAGTACTGCACGAAATCCTCCAGGGGCTGCCTCCCTTGATAAAGGGACAAGAGTTCAAGAGGCTCAAAAATATCCTTTCTTCTATCATGGTGCAGTTCAGTGAAAAGAGATTAGACGATCTATTTTCTGCAAGCTGTCTTTATTAAGTGAAAATAAAACACTCAGGAGTATAGGCAAAATGCTGGAGAACAGAAAACCATGTCATGAAGCAAAAAGAATGCACAAATAACTGTAAATATAGACTAAACTAGCAGCTAAGCAAGACCACAAGTGATAAAATAAGCATAGAAACAAATGAGATCATGAGAAACTAAGCTAACAAAGAAAACAGACAAATATTAAACTAGAAACAGGAAATATTAAAATAAAAACAAAATGGATGAAAAAAGTCCTGAAAAAAAACAAAACATGACATTACATCTCTTGGTAGGCCACTCTTGGGGCTATATACAAAACTAACACTAAAGCGGAGGGAGAAGGTGGAAAAAGAACCCAAGGATGAAAACCTAGTTGGTAAAATGCTTGGTTGGTGAGGAAGAGATGGAGCTGGAGAGATGCAGACCCACAGATGCTGTACCCAGGTCAGAGGTGTGAAGATGGAAGACTGAAAGGGTGCGAAGCTAAACACGTCATCCCCACCATACAGGATTTTAGAAAGAACACAAGCTAGTGTGTGTTCTTACCACAACGTAAATTTTAGAATGTGCCTGGCTAGCCTTGACACTGAAATACCGTTCACAAAAAGAGGCTCTGGGAAGCAGAGAACACAAACCCCAAATTAGGGAGGTTCTAACCTCTGAGGGAGCAAAATCGTGCTCAAAGTGACCCTTCTGTAAGAGGGGAGCACTACAAAGCTCAATATTGAGTGGTCTGAATGGGATGCCCCGAAGCAAAGGAAGTACACTTCTCTTAGGACAAGAGGAATTTTAGCTGCTCAACAGGGTACAACATGCTCACAAAAGACTCTCATACTTTGAGAGGAGCAAAAGAAGGCTGGTTTAACATCATCCCACCAGGGGCTACCACCTGGAATAGCCAGAGCCATAGAGCGAAGGCCCTTCTCTTGATATAGAGAGGTACCTGTGAGCTCCAATTAGGAGTGACATGCTCACAGAAGACCCTCAGTGAGGGGAGCATTGCCAAGCTCATGCAATGTCAGGATAGACATCACAGGGGCAGAGAAAGAAGCCTAGGCTGCTGTCTATGGAAGTTCCAGGAGACCAAAGCCTATAAAGCCCTAATGGGTCAGTGCAGCCTCCGCACAGGCGGAACACATCGAGTGGCGGCAAGCGGCCGATTTATCCGCTGTAACAAAAGCTCAGTCCTAATAACCAAGGCGAGCATTTAGCAACTGCAGGGTAGATACCTTGCCAACATTGGGGAGGACCTGTTTGTTCCGCCCAAGAATGGGGTGCTTAAATGACCCTACTTGGTGAGGGAAGCACTGCCACGTTCATCTCCTGACAGGAGAAATGTAAGGGCAGAAACGAGGTCTAGTGACCTAGGCTGCTGATTCTAAGAAGCTCCAGGAGGCCAGAGGCCTTCAATACCCAAATGGGGTGGTACAATTCCCGTACACACTAATGTGACAGAAGCAGAGACACAATGGGCGGCAGCAAGCGGTCGACTTATCCAATGTGACAGCCATGGAACGCACAGCAGCTGAAGGGTAGGTGCCTAACCTACTAAAGAGAGGAGGAACTACCCTTTCTGCCCAAAAACGGCTTGCTTTAATGACCCCGCATAAGCGAGGGGAGAACAGCCCTGCTTATCTCATGTCAGGAGAGACATCACAAGGGCAGAGAATAGGCATAATGACCTAGACTGCTGATCCTATGAAGCTCCAGGAGGCCAAGGCATCTTCCATACATCTTCCATACACACTTAATGTGATGGAAGGAGAAACACATCGGGCGGCAGCAAGCAGCCGACTTATCCGATGAGGTTGTCATGGAGCATCAGCAGCTGTAAGCTACCCCCAGGAGAGGAAGAGAACCTACTCTCTCTACCGAAGGAGGGCGTGCTTCAAAAAACCCCATCTCTGCGAGGTGAGCACTACCATGTCCTGAGATGAGCATCCAGAAGGGGTATTAGAACGTGATCCAACATTGAGGGGAACCAAGTCGTTCTTAGAGAAATGAGTTAAAAACAACTCATGTGAAATAAAACGCTGCAGTACCGTCAGCCTGCAGCTGAGGCAAGCACCAAGGCCAACCCTCCATGGAGGTTTTTTAATTGACCCTCAAAGGTGAGGGGAGCATTGCTCAGGCTCAACCAACAAGAGACCAGTATAACAGGGAGGCTGAAGGAGGCCTAACAACCTGCAACTGTTACCTAGAAGAGCTCACTAATAAGAGGTGATCTCCAGCGCTTTAGTTGGAAGCGGACATGCTCAAAGGTGACCCTCAAAAGTGAGGGGAGCATAGCCTAGGCTTAACCAACAGGAGACCAGTATAGCAGGGAGGCCAGAGGAGGCCTACAACCTGCAACTGCTACCTAGAAGAGCTCACTAGTAATAGGTGATCTCCAGCGTTTTAGTTGGAAGCGGACATGCTCAAAGGAGACCCTCAGAAGTGAGGGGAGCATAGCTTAGGCTCAACCAACAGGAGACCAGTATAGCAGGGAGGCCAGAGGAGGCCTACAACCAGCAACTGTTATCTAGAAGAGCTCACCAGCACTTTAGTTGGGAGTAGTCATGCTCAAAGGCGACCCTCAAGAGTGAGGGGAGCATAGCTTAGGCTCAACAAACAGGAGACCAGTATAGCAGGGAGGCCGAAGGAGGCCTAACAACCTGCAACCGTTACCTGGAAAAGCTCACTAGTAAGCGGTAATCTCCAACGCTTTAGTTGGGAGTGATCATGCTCAAAGGTGACCCTCAAAAGTGAGGGAAGCATAGCTTAGGCTCAACCAACAGGAGACCAGTATAGCAGGGAGGCCGAAAGAGGCCAGGCATACAAACACGGCTCCAAGGGGAAGGCAGTAAGGGCGGACCTCAGTTGCTTGATTGGGGCAATGCTCAAAGCAAATCCTCGAAGGGAGGGGAGCATCTCTACGCCAAGCAGACAGTTAGCCGCAGCCGTGGTCAAGCCCACTCCTTGGAGGGACGACTCACTAGATCACCAAGATGGTTTGGGTATAGGTCTGCATGACCATATGTCATGAAACGGGAAGCCCCTCAGGGCGGGACGCAAAATAGTGTGTCTCAGCAGGCGGCCTCTAGGTCTGTGTGTTCAGCCAAGGATGTCCAGGAGCATCCTGCGAAGAAAAAAATTCCGAAGAGCTTACCTGGGAGTAGGACCATTGCCCTAGATGTAGTGCTGTAGTGGGGACCTGAAAGCCAAGAGTGGCCATGATGTCTCTAGTTAGATATGACGTAGGCAGATCCAAAGACAAGTAGGCCACAACCATAGTCAAAGACCAGAGGGAAGGGGGGGTGCTCAAAGAGGACCTACCTAACAGAAAGACAAACACAAGAGACAGGTTCCAGAAATACAGCAGAGGAGGCTAGACACCTAATAAAGGATCGTACT
Source organism: Labeo calbasu (assembly GCA_019740295.1). Lineage (NCBI taxonomy): Eukaryota > Metazoa > Chordata > Actinopteri > Cypriniformes > Cyprinidae > Labeo > Labeo calbasu. Next base: position 11,483 of record JAHKKF010536246.1, read on the forward strand.
CACCCACCGTGGTTCCCACGCATGACTCCAGTTAGCCCAGGTAGACCTTTCTGTGAAGCTGCCCAGACCACCATAGTGGGCCATCTACTTATAACCCTGGCAGGGGAGATAGCACCATCTAGGCAGGGGCACCGGGAGATCACTGCTTAAAAAACCTTACGAAGGGGAGCAATCACAGAGTTAATCAAAAAGGGGTGTTTTAGGTAGCCAATGTGCCTAGGAAGGCTACCAGAAGGGAACCAGCTGAGATTAACCTGACCACAAAGAATGGGCTGTCTACTTACAACCCAAGCAAGAGAGACAGCACTTATCTGGGTAAGAACTCAAGAGAGACTGCTACTTAGAAACCCTAGGAAGGGGAGCAATCACCAAGCTAGCACCTGGCTATCCTCAGATAGATACACTTCCAGAAAGGGGAAAGTTAACACACAGCTAGCCTCAGATAGCTGCACTTAATTAATAATTAACAATTATGGCAGAACTATAACCATCCTCAGATGGCTATACTAGGAGGTCCCTTTTAATTTTTTGTCCATACACCCGAGTATGCCAGAAAATTAACACCATAACCGCAACGCACAGTATATGTTCAACTCCCTCAGGAGCTGAACACGCTCCGCCCACGCGCCAGACTCCCCCGGGAATCAGGCGGAACGGAGCTGCCGCCGCGAATGCGTTGTTAATGCCTGAGAGGCGAACACACTTATGCAAATTGGGTAAACAGAGAAGACTCACCTCCCTTCTTTGCGAATGCATCGTGATAAGCACATCCAATTCCCTCGAGAGCTGGACGCGCTGCTCCTAACCACACATACACAGCCCACGAGCTTCGTGCAAGCGGCCACGAGAGTGCGCCAGTCTCTTGCAAGAAATAAGCACTGAATGCGACGAATGCATCCAACTCCCTCGAGAGCTGGACGCGCAGCTCGTTACCAGATACACAGCCTGCGAGCCCCGTGAAGCGGGTATGAGAGTGCGTCTGCCTCTCGTAATAAGCAAACAATGCGACAATCTCATTCAACTCCCTCAAGAGCTGATTTTCGCTAAATCCTCACCATACATGTGCAGCCCAAGAGCCGTATGAAAAGTGCGGGTAACAGAGCGTGCTTGCCTCTCGCAAGAGACAAGCAAAGAATAAAAAGAGCGCAACAAACTCCCACGGGAGTAAAGAGCGCTTATCACACATCGTCACACGCGAGCCGTCCTTAAAACCTTTGGAGAGGAAAAAACACTTAAAAGAGCTTTTGGTTACAGACAAAAGGTCATTGAAGATGAAGAAAAGGATGTTGTGTTCGACCAGCGCCCTTTCATACTATGCGGTCGCACTGGTATGACGTGCCAACTGTGACGGGTCATGCCGGCAGTGACGTCATAGGCTGTCGCCGGTCAGTACGGTTGTAGTTTTTGTAAATAAGCTTCAGACACGGGTCACACAGACGACGTTCCCCATAGCGACCTCTAGAGGACGCAGTTCGAGTTCCTCGAAAGGGAACCAGCAGGAAAGTAGGAGCTGAGGAGCTTGGAGACAAAGGAGCCTGAAAGCTGAGTGGAACTTTTAGAGACACAGAAGCAAGAAGGCTGAGTGGGATCAGCAGAAACAAAGAATCCAGGATGGACAGAACCAGCAAAAAAAGGAAAAAAAGTCAAAGAGCTAGATGGAGCCAGGGAATCTTGGAGACAGGATGGGACTGGTGACAGATAAAAAATAAATTGAGGGGAGGGAATTTATGAATGGGCTCTGGCTCTGGGTCTGGGTAGGCATGCGCCCTAGCTCTTGGTCTGTGAGGTGCACTGGATGATTAGAGGCAGGCAGGGCTGAAAGGGGCAAGAAACAGGTAGAACAGGTGTTCTCCTGGACCTCCCCCACTGTTAGGCAGGAGCCAGTCAAACAGAGCACATACTTCTTGTACTGGAGCAGCGAGACATTGCTATTCCTCACTGACATAGATTGTAGGAGGAGGCTGTCAACATGCCCTCATTCCAACAAACCTGATGACAGAGTTCTAGAAAGTCCCCCATGAAATCCTCCTGTGGCCAACCCCCTTGATAAAGTGGGCTCTGGTTGGAGGGATACTGTTGCTAGCTCCACATTAAAAAGGCCAGTTGTTATGTTATGATGGGGCTCAACAAGGTTGAAGCTAAACTTTTCAGGAAGGTAGAGCTCCAAAAACAAGATTGGGCACCCCTGCTATTTAGCTATGAGAATTGACAAATGACAAATGACAACTGAAACTGAATGATATAAATATATTGACTAAACTAGCAAGACACAGGTAAGTAAAATATGTAACCGTAGAAGACATTATTAACAAAGGTAACTAAGAAAACTGGAACTTAAAACAGGAAACATGAACATAAAAATAAAGGGATGAAAAGAGTCCTAAACAAAAACAGAATATGACACTTTGTAGATTTCTCTTTAATTCTAAGCTATAGATACACTTGACTCCAATGATTGTGCAAGTTACTTAATTGAAAGCGCAGTATATAAAAATTCTGAGGTATGCTATATACAGTACTGTGCAAAAGTTTTAGGCCACTAGTGTTTTCACCAGCTAAAGTCAGTTATTTTTATCTTTGCTGTAGTGTGTCAGTAGGAAATAACAGTTTACATTTCCAAACATTCATTCTGTGGTCTGTTAGTGACAAAGTCCAAGGTCTAGTTGCAGAGAGGGGCTGATGGCAAGATCAGTGAGCTTGAAGATCACCTTAAATGGAATCACAATATTAAAGGCAGAACTGAAATTTGTAGATGAACTGAAATAGGTCTGTGTTGGGGACAAGCTGTTAACAAATGCATCAGAGGACTCAAATGCAGTTCAAACAAAAGAGGAAATATTCAAAACTTAAAAACGTAAAGCAGCAAAAGGTGAAACACAAAAAGGCCATTTGAATAAAGTCCAGTGGCAATCCAGCGCCCGCATCCACAGAGACAGAGAGCTGAGAGGAATGAACGGAAAGAGCACGGTCTAGCACTTCCAATCCAGCCTCACTGTCCGCATAGGAAATATTTAATGCCTTGCCTGAGGATCCTGGACACAGCACAGAAGTGTTAGTAAAGCAAAAAACAAATGAGCACAGCCAGGGCACAGGAAAAACAACAACACCAAAAGACATACCCACACCAAAAGACGACAAAGACAGCAAATAAATAGGCAGTGGAAATTAGTAACAGGTGTGGGCTGATTGAGCGCGTAGTGCCGATTGCTGCACCACATAAGGGTGAGAACCGACAGGACGAAAACAAAACCCACGTGCAACTGACAGAGACAGTGCACAGGTAAAACAGAGTAAGAGAAGACACAATCATGACACAAGCACGTTTTTCAAAACATTTTGCTATAATTGGCGTGAGAGTGACAGGGCAGAAATCAATAAGAGCTACTGCAGCACCATGTTTTGGTACTGGCACAATGATGGTTGTTTTGAAGCAGGTAGAGACAATGGTGAAAATGTAGTCACCTTCATGTTTTTGTAATGTTTTTAGGTAGATACATGTATTGTGGGAGTCGTGACGGCAGTGTCGGGGCTTCAAATGCAAGGCTTTATTTACAAATGTGGTCAAAACAGGCAGGATCAAACACCAGCCAACAGTACAATCCAAGGCACAGGCAAAACAGTAATGCAAAAGACAAACAATAGTCAGGGCAGGCAGCAGTCAATCAAAAACAAGGTAACAGTCCAAGAACCAAAACACGAAGGCAAGGAAACAAGGAAACTAGAAACATGGAAGAGCTAAACATTCAATCACCAGCGAGGAGAGAGAGTGTGTGCAATTCCTATCCACAAGTTTCCTACACCCAATGAGGCCTTGTGTCAAAAGTGGGAGCATCTTCCTGTTCGAAGTAAACAAGCAGGACATGACACTCATTTATTCAACAACTAACAGTAGTGATGGACAAATGAAGCCTCGTGAATCACTGAAGCACTGACTGTTTCTGGAAATGTTTAAAAGCTTTGAGTGTATTGGAAACAGTGCAGTCTGGTGGTTAGTAAAAAATAAATCAGCCAAAAGCCTGTGAAAGAAACACAGTCGGATGACACATTCACATCACATTCCACAGATCGACTCATGCTACGTGCACAAATATAAGTCTAACAGTGTGTGTTTGTTTGTTGAATTTCTATCTCTGATAGATTCATTTACCCATTAAACTGTGGCATTAAATGATAATCGTATGATTATCTATACGATGTGATAGAAGAATAAATGTACACATGAAGTTCATATAGCAAATATAAAATTTTTCTGAATTATTTGTATTTTTCATATTACTTGTGTGACTGGGTATTTAAACATATAAATGAATAAGTAAGATCTGGGGGTTCGAACCGACACACAAAGTGAGCCGCGCACAGGACTGGAGAGAAAGTGAGGCTTCGTTTGTCACTGGTTTCGTGATTTCTTTGTTAACAACACAAGCCTTGAATGGAGGCTTCATCTGGCACACTCCTAAACACAAGCTCCGATGCCTTGGTTCAAATGTCACATAGTTAACAGTCATTCAAGATTTAGCGATCTAAACTTGCTAACGATGTGGGAGCACAGCTTCGAACAGCACATGTTGTCCATGAACAACATCTCTCATAAAGGTTTGCAACTTTACAAAGTAAACAATGAAAAACACTTAGCCTCTCACTAATTAGCACACAAAATACCATTGATATACTACTACTGCCGCCTCACCGGAAGTTGTACCCACATTCTTTTTTAAAGTAGCGCCCTCAGAACCAGGTGGATAGTCCTAGAGTAATATGAGGCAGCTGTGAACTGGTAATGAGCGCTGATGAGTCCGGGCAAAGGATTATGGGAAATGGAGTCCAAGATGGAGTGTTTTTCTTTCTCTCACAGATCTGTTGATGTGTTCTCAAGTCACAGAGAGTTTAACAAACATAGCAGTAACTTTAAGAGCTGATGTGAATATAAGCTGTGATCTT
>JAHKKF010536247.1:5452-29482 GCA_019740295.1 Labeo calbasu
TGTCTGTCTGTCTGTCTGTCATTCTGTCTGTTGTTTCATCTGTCTGTCTGTCATTCAGTCCGTTGTTCCATCTGTCTGTCTGTCATTCTTTCTTTCGTTCTGTCTTTCTCTCTCCCTTAGGTGTTTAATCTATCCATCTGTCTGTCGGTCGGTCTGTCTGTCATTATGTCTGTCATTCTATCTGTCGTTTCTTTTTGTCATTCTTTCATTCTGTCTTTCTCTCTCCCTTAGGTGTTTTGTCTGTCTGTTTGTCTGTCTGTCAGTCATTCTTTCTCTCTCCCTAACGTGGTCTGTCCATCTGTGTGTTTATCTATCTATCTGTCTATCATTCTGTCTGTTGTTCCGTCCGTCTTTCTGTCTGTTGTTCTGTCTGTCATTCTTTCTTTCGTTTCATCTTTCTCTCTCCCTCAGGTGTTTTATCTGTCTGTCTGTCTGTCGGTCGTTCTGTCTGTTGTTCCATCTGTCAGTCCGTCTGTCCATCTGTCTGTCTTTCTGTCTGTCATTCTATCTGTCGTTCTGTCTGTCTGTCATTCTTTTTCGTTCTATCTTTCTCTCTTCCTTTAGGTGTGTTGTCTGTCTGTCTGTCGTTCTTTCTCTCTCCCTAACGTGATCTGTCTGTCTGTCTATCTATCTATATCTATGTGCATCACTCTGTCTGTTGTTCCGTCTGTCTGCCTGTCTGTCGTTCTATCTGTCGTTCTGTCTGTCATTCTTTTGTTCTATCTTTCTCTCTCCCTTAGGTGTTTTGTCTGTTCTTAAAACCGCTGAGCCTTTTCCCAAAAATGTTAAATATTTTTCTGGTTAAAAATCACATTATATAGTGTCATACAAATTTCTTTTAATTTTAGTTCAATGTAATTTTACTTTAATTGTTATTGTGCATCTTGTTTGCTACATCAATGTAGTTTCAATTAAAATTCAGGAGTTAGAAATTATCAAAGTCAAACAACGCTTGCATTTTAATATCAGGTCATTTTCCAGCGATTCTCAAACAATTTGTTTGAAGCAGTTCAAAGATTCAGTCTTTCTAAACCCTCCCTTTACATGAGCCTGCTCTGCTCTGATTGGTCAGATGCCCCAGTCTGTTATGATCATTCTATCGTGTACAGCACGTGTCAGAAACGATACGCCCATCGTCATAGTTCTGTGTTTTGAACGCTGGATAGAAAATAATAAACATCTATTATTTATCATACTTACAGGTTGTGATTCAGTGGACCCAGCTGGGTACTGAGCAATCTTTCTAGCATTTGTGAATCCAGCGTTGAATTCCTGAGATTAGAGTAGCAGTCGTCTGTAAAATGACGTGTTTGAAGGCGGGTCAAGTTGTTAACGGCCAGCCAACACAGAACATTGGCGACATTATGCAAATGTGTTACCCCATGACGTGTAGCCGTCACAGAAGTGGGATTCGAATTACTAATGACTCGTTGAACAAGGACACAATAACTTTATTTTATCGTGCAGTTTCCGTTTTACAACTTTGCAGATTGTTTACGTTCACATACAGCTACATTGTACGCTGTATGAAAGGCAATATTCTAAATGGCATAATAGGGGCACTTTAATAATGACATTTTCTATGTGTCATGCAGTCATCACGAAGACTGGAAAAATCATGGTAACATTATGAAGATTCATTGCTCAGAAAGTGCGTGAACCCTTTTGAGCAGTCAAAATGACCAAACCGCACACGACTGATGGTCCAACACAAGCAAGCAAACAACATCGAACATAAATACACAGATACACAAATATAGGTAACAAACACAGGTAGATACACATGCGTGTTAACTGAATAATGCCCTGAACACTCCCAACAGAAAAGCAGTTGCAGCTTAAATGGGAAAAGCTGCCATATAAAATCAAAGCACATAAAACTGTTTGAAGCTTTTTACATGTTTGATATTTTTGCCATTTTGTGAGACGCCTGATCGGCACAGACAGCAGCCGCATGTCACTCGGAGTGGCATGTCATTATGTACGGGCCGTCCCGCCTGCAGCTCTAATACTGACACGGGTTATAGCGTGTTCCGCATGAGAGCCTCTCCTCATCTATACAGCATATACACACACACATACACACACACACTTGCAGGTATTGCAGCACAACCAAGTTTTATCACGCTCTCGCCATGTATCACTGTCATTTCTTCCACTGAATAACTTTCCAGCTTAGATTTGTCCTGATTTTATTTTGACATGTCATCAAGGCCTCAGCTGTGACATGAGAGGTGCGTTACCATGGTGATAGTTACTTGGCACCACCTTAAGTTTGTTGGCGCTTCATTTGGTTGTTTTAGTGAATGTATTGCATCACTGTCTCACCTGTGATGTTAACAGTGATCAGGAGCAAACGTAACTCTATCTCATCTCAGATGTCAAAATCACTGCCATACCAATCAGCCAATCAGCTGCTTGCTGGAGCTCGTAATGAGAGTGCAAAGCTGATACAGATGCTAATCTGACTCGAACAACATATAGGGTGATAGCGCATCCACAGATTTGTTCTTATGTTGTTTTGTTTGTTGTTGTTTTTTTCAGGAAGTCGTACCCACTCCAGTGTCTAACACCAGTGAAGAGAAGGTGAAACGGATCATGGTTATATAAAGTGGCTATACAAAGTCAAACTGTGTTACACTCAAAATTGAATGAAACCTCTTCTCTTTCTCTGGATTGCAGAAGGTCCTGTCTCGTCAAGAGGAGCTGAAGGAGAGGGCCAGGCTGCTATTGGAACAGGCCCGTAGAGATGCTGCCATGAAGGCTGGAAACAAAAGCACTACTAATGCACAGTCACCTACACACACTCCACAGATTGTTGATGTGAGTACACACACACACACACACGCGTTTGCTTAGATATCGACATTGACTTCTGTAGTTTATACATTACTGTTCAAAAGTTTGGGGCCAGTAATATTTTCTCTTATGTTTACAACCTGCTTTTTTAAAATAAAAAAATACAGAAAAAAACTTTTGTTATTACATATTTGTTATAAAATATTTAGATATTTGTTTTAAAAAACGATTTTCTATTGTTATACACTGCCATTCAAAAGTTTGGGATCAGTGAGATGTTTTTTTAAGTGAGTCTCTTATGTTTATCAAAGTTCCATTTATTTGATCAAAATACAGAAAAAAGGTAATATTATGAAATATTATAGCAATTTAAAACGACCGTTTTCTATTTTAATATACTTTTAACATTTAACTTTTTATTTCTGTGATGCAAAACAGATTTTTTTATCATCCATTACTCCAGTCTTCAGTGTCACATGATCCTTCAGAAATCATTCTAATATGCTGATTTATTATCAATGTTGGAAATAGTTGTGCTGCTTAATAGTTTTTTGGAAGCTGTGATACTTTTTTCAGGATTATTTGATAAATAAAATGGTAAAAGGAAAAGCATTTATTCAAAATATAAATCTTTTCTAATAAGTCTTTACTGTCACTTTTTATCAGTTTAACACATCCTTGCTAAATAAAAGTATTAATTTCTTTCAAAAAAAGAAAGAAAGAAAAAAATTACTGACTCAGAACTATAAATGTTAGTGTATATTGTTACAAATTATTTTTTATTTTAAATAAATGCTGTTTTTTTTATTGTTTTATTCGTCAAAAATCCTGAAAATGTATCATAGGTTCAAAAAAAAAAAAAAGCTGCACAACTAATGTTTCCAATATTAATAATAAATCAGCATATTATTCAACATATTAATTTTAGCTAGTGTTAATTTTAACATTTACTAATGCAGTGTTAAAATCAAAAGTTGTACAGTATTATTCAACCTGAGCGAACATGAATTAACAACGAACAGTTGTATTTTTTTTAATTAATGTTATCAGAAATTAATAAATACTGTTCGAAATGCATTTCTCATTCGTCCAATTGTGGATTTTCACAAAATTCCCATTTTTTTTCATTTATTTGTTTCTCGTTTGTTTGTTTTCAAATTTAACAATTCCTGTAACAAGCTTTTTTCATAAACATATTCCATAGTAAGTCCTTACCACTATTCCCAGCTCCTCTTAGGATGCTCCTTTGTCCCATCAGACAGGAAGTAATAGAATAATATTATTCTGTAGCCAAGAGCCTGCATGCTAGAGCCTCTCATTTCACACAGGACAAGTCTTTAAGGGTTACTCAAGGACTCCAGGTAGTGATGTAGGAAGTGACCAGTCAGAGAACATCAAACGCTAAATAAACATGCTCTACTGAGCTCGGTGCTGCAGGTCGACTGACACTTGACGTCGAAAAGCTCAGGCCACATTCGAATAACATTTCAGTTCTCCTGACATCCTGTTTTAGAGGAAGAATAGTGTGAAACGCAGTGGCATAAACATACAGAACCACAGGGGAGGGGGTTTTCAGGACATGATGAAATATCTGGCGTGTGGCGGATTTATTCAGACGTTTTGCTGTATGAATTTTAAAAGGAAATGAGATGCCCTTGAATGAAATGCATAAGAAAGCAAAGAGCAGGAACAAGAAGCCACCTCACTGTGATGCTGCTGCTGCCATAAATTAAGTGTTGGTGTTTTGGTTTTTTTTTTTTAAAGAAAAATATTTTTTTCTCTCCAGCAAAAGTCCTCTGCGCTCTGATGAAGGGGAGATGGTCCTCGTCCCGTAAATTAACCACGAATTAGCGTCTGTGTGTGCGTTCGCAACGCCTCCATCCCAAGGACGATGTGCTAATGAGGCTTCAGTGCATTAGCGTGCCGGAATATTGAATTGTTTCACTTTTTAATAGAAAACATTGATCAAAAGGGAGCGTGGCTTGGCACGCTGGTAATTGTTAGTGATTTAGATTAGATTAGTTGATGTCTTGTTTTGATTAGTTGGCCCTGTTATCTTATCACTGGCCTCTGCATGAAGCTCCTCCACTAAGAAGAGACTTTACGCTTTAGCATGCAGAGGGAATATTTTAATTAAATTAAGACTTGCTCCATTCTTTCAAAGCGGAGATAGTGATGGAGGGGTGAAAGTGAGGATGGATGAGAAAGAGAGAGAGAGGGAAGTCATTGGGGTGTAGTGAGCTTTTCACTTGCGCCCTTTAGCATGGGCCGAAATACTGTGTGCTTTCTTTTACTGATAAATAACCCTGACATTCAGATGAAATTTGAAAAACATGGAAGATTTGAATTGTCTTTGTGTTTACAATATAGTTAGCAGGATAGCCAACGGGCCAGTCATTGTCCTCAGTCAGTGGTGTGTTTCAGTGGGCCCATCAGTGAGCCCACCCCTCTCATCAGAACTGCTCTGTGTGTGTGTGTTTCTCTTGTTCTTTTACATGCCATGTTAATTGTGCTCCATTGTGCGACATTGGCTCTCTGCTTTGATCTTTGCCACCACTGTCAGTCTCCCGCTTTTTTTTTTTCTCTGCTTCACTTTTTGTCTCCCTGCTCTCATACTCTTTCTTAACTCTGTGTGTATATGTGTGTGTTTAGGCCTTTGATAGTAAAATAACGGTATAAATTGTTTAGTAGTGGTCATTGTACTATGGGTAGGTGGCCTTCACAATCCATTAGGGCCAAACCTCTGAGTCACTCTCATGTTCTTCACCTCCTGGTGAGAGCGAATCGTTAATTAGTGAACAATTAGAAAAAGCACAGCGGCACAACACCCCCTTCATGCTAGTATACACATACATACTTTCTTAAAGGAATATTCCATGTTTAAGTTAAGCGCTATTAACAATGTTTGTGGTATTACGTTGACTACAACAAAATAATTTAATCTCATCCTCCATTTTTTTAACACATGCAAATATTGAGGTTGTAACACACTTAGTGATTCCAGAAGTTAAAAGATGCAATGTGAACCTCATTCATTTTTTTTTTAATGAAAGCACATTAATTTCATTATTAGCTGCATTTTTGTCTACTATTTATGGTAGCACTTTACAGTAAGGTGTCCTTATGTTAGCATTAGTTAATGTATTAGCTAACATGAACAAACAATGAACAATACATTTTATTACAGTATTTATTTTTGTTAATGTTCGTTAGTAAGAATACAGTCGTTCACTGTTAGTTTGTTAGCTTTAACTAATGTTAACAAGCACAACTTGTGATTTTAGTAAAGCATTAGTAAGTGTTGAAATTAATATTAAGAGTAATAAATGCTGTAGAAGTATTGTTCATTCTTAGTACACTAATACTAATGTATTTAGTGCTTTTAAGTAATGAAACCTTATGGTAAAGTGTTACCTTATTTATTAATATTTCGAATTGACATTTTTAACTTTAGTTTAAGGTTTAATCATTTTTTCTTGTTGTATTTTTTGCAGATATTTCGGTAACACTTTACTATAAGGTTCCTTTAGTTAATGTATTAACTAACATGATAAAACAATGAACAATACATTTATTACAGTATGTTAGTAGTTAGTATGTTAGTATGTTAGTTAATGAAAACACAGTCATGCATTATTCATGTTAATTCACAGTGCATTAACTAAAGCTTTAAACTAACTTGTGATTTTAATAATGCGTTAGTAAATGCTGAAGTATTGTTCATTCTTAGCACGTTAGCTAAAGTATTTCACTAATGTTAGCTAATGAAACCTTTTTATAAAGTGTTACCATGTATATTAATATTTAGAATTGGTTTTTATTTTTAACTTTAGTTTTGGTAATGTTTTTGTAATAAAAATACAGTTGCTCATTGTTAGTTCAAGTTAGTTCACAGTGCATTAACTAATGTTAACAAGTACAACTTATGATTTTAATAATGCATTAGTAAATGCTGAAATTAACATTTAACTAAGAGTAATAAATGCTGTAGAAGTATTGTTCATTCTTAGTTCATGTTAACTAAAGTAGTTAACTAATGAAACCTTATTTCTAAGTGTTACCGTGTTTTTTAATATTTCGAATTTTAATCATTTTGCCTTGTTGTATTTTATGTATTTTAATAACGCATTAGTAAATGTTGAAATTAACATTAACTATGACTAATAAATGCTGTAGAAGTATTTTTCATTCTTAGTTTATGTTAAACAAAAGTAGTTAACTAATGTTTACTAATGATCCTTATTTTAAAGTGTGAGCATTATTTCTATTTAGCTTTGATTTATTTCTGGTTTAATATTTTAATAATTTTAGTACTGCAACTTTAACTTAATTTATGTAACTTTATTTCAGCTAATTAGCAAGGCAGTGTTTCTTTATTTTATTTCTTTATTTTTTTACATTTATCTGATATTTATATTTAAGTTAATTTCAACTTCATTTCAATTACTGAAAAGTTTTTTCATTAATTTAACTTTTAGTTTTAAGTTAATAATATCAAAACTGGTTTGCACAATGCAAAAGTCCTTCCTGGATTACTGACATTAATTTTAGATTTTAAAGTTTTTTTTCTGTCATACTAGTCTTATTTTATTTTTACTGCCTGCTGCCGTGTTGTGCTTTTTAGGTTTTAATGCCACGGTTGCTCTTGACAGATCTTAACTTAAACTGAACCCTAAACATTCCTCCCCCAATTAATTTCACTCTTTCATAGTCAAGACCTTTAAAATAAAGTGAAGAGAATCTCCCCTCCTTTCCTGTTTTTCATCCTCTGTAAAGAGAAAGGGGGGGAGAGGGAGCGATAGTGAGGGGAAATAATTTTTATTTATGTAGTCCCTTAAATCATAAAAAGGGAGGGAGGGAGGCAGAAAAAGGGGACAGTGCGTTTCTTCAGATTTTCTCAAGCATTAGTTGATCAGTGCAGTAATTTCACAGCGCTTTGGCCAGGGTAATTATGGAGGGTACGGCGAGAGAGAGAGAAAGAGAGCGGGAGAGGGGGAGGAAAAAGAGAGGGAAAAGATTCCAGGTGAGCTTCCTCGTGTTCACTGGCTCGTTATGATTAGTTTAATTGGACTGTGTTTGATTTTTACCGACGAGGCCCTGCTTCACCCTCCTGACTCTCTTCTCCGTCCTCAGCCCTCCCTCCCACTCTGTGTGACAGTGCGGTGACTTTTCAGAGCTGCCTGTGACCCTCCCTCTCAGAGAGAGACGGAGCAAACCTTTGAACTCGTGGCGGCCTCCCTGTGCGCTTGTGCGTGTGTGTTTTCAGGCACACCGCCGCCTCTATCATGTTCCCTTTTCAGCCTCGTTTAACTGCGACGTCGGACGTGAAATCAACACGTAATCAAATATGTTGCTTTTTCTATGCAAATCTGTTGTCGGAACGAACACAACACGTTTAGCAGCGATCTCTCCCTCTCTTTCTCTCTGTAGTCCACAGTCGTTAGCGTCGGCCCGCCTCTGATGCGTGAGAGTCAGTGGGAAGGCCCGGGGAAGACCAATTGTCCCAGCAAGCACCAGAGACTCGGAGTTAATTGGGCCAATTAGGCCACAGTCGTCCTCCTGTTCTCTGTTCTTTGGGTCTGACGCCCTCAAACGATTCCCTCAGACTTTCAAAGGAACCGTGGCTGCGCCTTCCATATGCATTTTAACATGCTGACGTGACTACACAGGCTCTCTCGCGCCGCATTCCGATTGTCTTTTTAGTTTGGAAACCTTTCTTTTTCCGGTGGATTCTCGTCTAATGAAACAGAATGGATAGAAGGTAGTTGAAGGGCTGTGTGTGTGGAGATCAAAGCGGTTGGTTGGAACAGAGAAACTGTTAGACGGGGAGAGAGGGAGAGAGAGAGACGCCCCTCCAATCTCTTCATGAGTTGTGATCAAGCCACTGCTCTCTCCGGCATTACGCACACACAGTCATTTCTCAGTGGGGCTGTCTCCTCTTTTTTTCTCCCTTGTCTCTCTCTTTTTCTCTCTCTCGCTCTCTTTCCACCACAACAACCTCTCTTTCTTCTCTTCCCTCATTCCTTTCTCTTTTCTACCGCCCTTCAGTTTTTCACCTCATTCATAAGTCGGTCTCCTATGAATAAAATATGAAGGATAAAAGCATAAAGTATAAGTTCATTTTGATATGAAATTGCAATTGTTTAATCCAGTTATTTCAGTCGGACTGAAAAGTGTTTGTTTAGAGAGAGGAGGAGAGAGAGAGCGAGTGCTAAGAGCGTTTGTGTGTCTGTCTGAACACTTTAATTAAAGAAAGTAAGTACAAGCATTAGTACAACGCTTTTCAATAACTTGTTGATTTTCTGTCGCATTAATACATTTTTAATGGTCATGCTCCAAGTCTTGCTAAACACTGAAACATTTTAAAGTTGATATTAAATTTAAAATTGACCTTATTTACTTTCTTTAATGTGCATTGCTGTTCACAACCCATTTACCTTCTGTAATCTGATGTGTTTCTGAGCAGAAACTGGGCTTGATTTTTGTTTATTTAGAAATTGATTGGATGGTGAAAAGTGGGCATTACATACCAGAATGGAGCCACTTGAATACAAGTTTGCTAAAACAATACCTTGTTAGTTAACTATTTGGTTAACATTAAAGGAGAAGTTCACTCCTGAATGAAAATTTCCTGATATTTTACTCACCCCGTGTCATCCAAGATGTTCATGTCTTTCTGTCGCTAAGAAATTAAGGTTTTTGAGGAAAACATTCTCTATTTTTTCCATATTGTGGACTTAAATGTTGCTTGAAGGTCCAAATTGCAGTTTCAAGACAGCTTCAAAGGGCTCTACGTGATCCCAGCCGAGGAATGAGAGTCTTGTCTTGTTTCTAAAAAAATACAAATTTATATACTTTTTAACCACAAATGCTCATCTTGCACTAGCTCTGTGATGCACTTGTGCGTCTCCACGCATTATGTAATCATGTTGGAAAAGTCATGCGCGATTAGTTCTTCGTCTGTGCACTTCGGTTCAAAAAGGTAGGATGGGGCAAAAAACTCATCAGCTTCAAAACCCTATCTTTTTTTGTAAAGGGCGTTTGAGTTTCTTTGCACGTTTGCTTTGTAAACTTCTGCCTACGTCACATGTGACCTTTCCAACGTGATTATGTAATGCATAAGGTCAGGCTGGTGCAAAACAAGCATTTGTGGTTAAAAAGTATATATATTTGATTGTTTTAAGAATATGACAGATTGTTTTGCTAGATAAGACCCTTATTCCTCAGCTGGGACCGTATAGAGCCATTTAAAGCTGCATTGAAACTGCAACCTGTTGATCCCCATTGAAGTCCACTATATGGAGAGAACTCCTGGAATGTTTTCCTCAAAAACCTTAATTTCTTTGCGACTGAAGAAAGAAACACATGAATATCTTGGATAAATGATCAGGAATGTTTCATTCTGGAAGTGAACTTCTACACTAACAAAATTCAAAAGTTTGGGGTCAGTACATTTTTTTTCCATTCATGAAGTATGCATTCTATTGTAATTCTTTTCAATTTATAACATTCTATTATATGCTGTTCTTTTGAACTTTCTAGTCATCAAAGAATTGTGGAAAAATTAAGTTTCAGCAAAAAAAAAATTCTTGTGTACCCAATCAGTATATTAGAATATGTTTTAAAATATATTAAATCAGTACATGATTTTTTTTTTTTATTGTAATATTTCACAATGTTACTTGAACAAACATGAACAAATCTTTCTTCAAAGTTGAACGGCAGTGTAAATGATGTCAGCAGAAAAAATAAAAGTAATTTTAGAGGAAGAGTAGGTTAATAAATTTTGATTATAGGTTACAGAGACACTTTTTTGGAATAAGAAAAAAGGAAATTCAGAGGAGGAGCAATTTATTACGTTTTGATTGCTTTTTTTATTTGCACAGATGAATTGCCCACAATAATGCCGGAAACATGCAGTAGGAAAGTACCTTTTGTACCTGTTCCTGTTGTTATTGTGAATGGTTCATAGGTGATCATTAAAGCTGTAATAAATTCCTTGTTCTTTCAACAACATTTGGCCTGACATAACCAAATAATGTTATTTTTCACACCCCACCCACCCCTTGTCTCTCAATCCAACCAATTCCCGATCAGCCTGATCTGTTTTTTCCATCGAAATATCTCGTTTCACTCGGAAACACGTCAACATTGCGGAAGCGACCTGGCTTTTATGTTGACTGAAGCAGGTGTGTGTTGTTTGTACTCTGCAAAGAACAGCTTGCAGTGAATGGCTCTTTCCGCCGGGCAATTATGTTGTCATGTAAAGGACGAAGTTTTCTTCCCACTCGCACACAAGCCGCCTGCTCAACCTGTTCATCTACTACTCTTTCACCCGCATCAGGGGTTTGTCTTTCCAGCTACCCACATTGAGCAGTGTGTGTGAATAGTATTGACACACAGCTCTCCCTCCATCTCTGTAACCCTCTTGCCTCTGGCTCTCTGCAGTCGTATATTGAAATTAGCATGTTTTGTCCTGTTTTCTTTGGTAGTAATCCTGCGGTTGACATTGTTATTTTTGTTCATGCCCACCTTAAGTGTGATGGGAATGTCTCAGATGCCCTCATGAGTTGTGCGTATGCTTATACGTTAAATGCCAGATGTCTTTCTGAGGGACAAACCTGGCCAACAGCCTTTATCCTTCCATCCTGCGAAATGGGTTGGTAACTGTTTGACAGGGGTTTTTTTTTGTGTGTGAGCCGGGTGCTAAGGGCAGGCTGTGTAGCCCGCAAGACATCTATCTCTATCTCTCTATTTATCTGTTCGCCCTCGCTCCGCACCAGTATCATCTACACACATGCAGAAGCATAATTATGCCATGTACAACGGCCTTTGATAGCATGTACAGTTTTCTTCTTAATTCTTTATCAAATGCATTGATCGTGGTGTATGTGCATTGATCCAGGAACCACATCTGCAGCCCAGCGATAAGGCCACGGTGGCATCTCTCTCTCGCGCTTGCTCTCTCTTGCTCTCTCTCGCTCTCGTTTGGCTGGGGGCTAAAGCAGGCTGCTGTAGGATTAGCTGATGCTCAACTACTTGCATTTTAAGTTGACACCTCAACACCAAGCAGAGGCCACATTACAGAGGAAAAGCTGCCCCGTCCGTCCGCCCAACGCTTCCCCTTCCTCTCTTTCTCCCTCTCTCTCTCTCTCTCGACTACATATAATTGGATTTGTGAACGGGAGCAGCCGAATGCTTCCTTTAGAATGGCCGGGGACACAAGGTGAAGTTTTCTCATTACAGACCACGAAGCCAGGGGACAGATCATAGACGATCTGTATTTTCCATTTAAAGAGGACAGAAATGGGAGAGAAGGAAGAATAAAAGAGAGGAGGGTTTGATAGACAGTGCGGAGAGAGGGAGGTGAAGAGGACAAGGAAGTCTCTTTATATCACAGGTCACTTTCTAAAAGACGAGAGAGAGAGGGTTGATGAGCCAGAGACGTGGCAATGTTTTCATTTTCTTGAACGTGTCCCAAACATTGCGTTCATATTTGATTACTTTTGGAACGCACTGAGTATTTGGGTTTGGTTAGTTCATAGGAAAGGCAAGTGAGGTTGGGAATCAAAAACCGGTTTGTAATTATAACTGGTGATGTTGTCACAGCCTTGTTGTCTTATTTTCTGTCAGCCATCAACTTTCAAGTGAATCACTGGAATTTGAAAAGTCTGGAAACGCACCTGTTAACATGTGATTTTTCTATATTACAGTGTAATTTATGTATATATTGTATTCTAAATATATACTTATTAGGGCTTCTGCTAATAATCAACTAACTGTTAGTCGGTTAGAAGCTGAATAGTAGCGCGCTTACTGTGTGACAGATGGAGGCGACGGTGCAGTCACTTGCCCTTAAAATATTTTTGGGCAAATATTTTGTCATTTTTTGGTCAGACAGATAAAAGTAATACATCTTTCAAATCTGTAAAGACTCTACATTTATTTATGTGCACTCGGAATAACAAAACTTTGCACTTTTGTAAAATAATGAAAGCAAACAGGATGCGCTTCTGCTGTCTCGGTCTCTGTGAACTTGAGCACAAGGCTTCGAAACTCTGTGTATACTCACCTTACAGACATGAAAAATATATCTATGATATTAATTAAATGTCTACTTTCAAATGAACCAACTCAAATGGAAAACAAATATTCTCAGATTACGTAATCCGTATGAAAAATACAGCCGTATCACTGTGCTGCGCACATCCGACTTCATCTTCTTAAGACGAAAACAAAGCACTAGTTTATCAATAAATTATTAAAACGTTAATGCTGTCTCTATGCTGTTTTTCTCTGATACATTCATAATCATTACTTCTGCTGGTGTGCTGTGGCAAGCTTTTTTGGGTATGTAGGCAATTAAAGGCTTATTATTATGATTTATATGGTTTATTAATAAACATGCGACTAATAATCGACTAATGCCTAAAATTGAACGACTACTGGTCGACCAGTAAAATCTTTAGTTGAGGGCAGCCCTAATTTTTTAGAGAGAGAGAGAGTATTATTTAAAAAAATAAATAGATTTATATAAATATGAAGCAGCTGAATAAATATAAAGCAAATAAATAGTGTTGAAAGATACATGAATAGAAGAGAGGCTGATTATTGTTTTTAATATTATTATTTATAATATTATTAATTTATTATTGTTGTTGTTGTTGTTGTTATATATTAATATATATTATTATTTACTTTAAAGGCCGTTAGATAAATGGCTGATATAAAAAATATATACTATGTTTTTTAAATAAATTTAAAATGAAACACTTATAGTTAAAATCTGTCATTTTAAAGGCTATATGTGAATTTAGACATCACAACATTATAACTGACAGTATGGAACATTTTTAGATTTGCTAAAATGTTAGATTTTAAAGATTGAAGTGAGATAAGTGAGACAGCAAAGGAACTCTAAATGTAAAAATAGGGGGAATTAAACAATTAGATGTACGATACAGAAAGAGACCAATATATGAAAAAAATATCAGCCAACAGTGATGTTGATATAGTACCAATATCTACTAATAGCATTTTTCCCTCCTAAGAATTTGTTACTTATGTACTGTTATCTGAAATCTAAAATGATCTCATCATTTGACCTAACAGGTTTATTTTCCTCCAATCATATTCTTTTTCCCTCAAAATTAGGATAAGAATCATTGAAATCATTAATGAAATTAGAACCAACATTGATGAATTACGAATGATTCCCATCCGTACACACATTTGTGTATGTGGCTTTTGGATGGGGCTAAAGATCCAAACTCTCTCTTCTTCTGCACTGCTTGCTTGCGCTATGTGTGTGTGTGTGTGTGTGCGCGTGGCCCTCCCCTTCTCTGCACACTCAGTGTGTCATGACAAATATATCTGTTTGTGCTTCACTGGCTGGCACCGTCTCTGGCTGGCTGGCACGGCTGTGTTAGCGCCAGGGCCCTGAGCCTGTGTGTGTGCCCAGCCGAGCGACTCCTTCCATGGCTCGCTGCACCCTTGCAGCCCCCACCCACCCTCCAGCCCCCTCCAAAAGAGCAGCCAGACTGGGGCAGCCACCCGGACCCCATGCCCACTGTGAGTGCTTCTGTCTGGGGCTCAGCTCTGCCGCCCACCCCCTCTCTCCCTGGATCTCCTGTCCAGAATGAGGGCGACAGCCCTTCATTATCTGCTTTTGCGCCTCTCTCCCTCCCAAAAGTCTTCCCACACACCATGCTTTCTTCTCCACCTTTAACTATGACTTTGTCATCGTTTCTGCCACCCCCGATGTTCGTCTTTCTTTTTCTTCACTCGTTCTTGTGGATCCCCTCATTATCCTTGGAGATCTGCAGCTGGGAGGTTGGATGGGCCACTGATCTCTCTCTCTCCTCTCTTCCTCTTCATTTTTCTCCCTCTTTCTCTCACTCCAAGTATAGCCCAGTTGGAGAGTCCAGACTGAACGGTCAAGCTTCAGTGTAGCTGAAGAAGAGCCACTTGAAGTCCATTTGAAGAGAGAGTCATTAAAGAAATCTCTTCATAAGAGGAGAGACAGTTTCACACCTCATTGCTGCTGTAGAAATGGATCGTTCCACAGTGGTTATTCTGCACAGTGTGCAAGGCTCATTCATTTGGGGAGTCCATTTGTACCTCTCAGTGATTGTTTTCGGCCATGCATTTTGACTTCACACTTACTCTTGACTTCACAATAACTATCCCTTTCAGAGTCTCAAATTTTCAATGCTTTATCAGCATTGAGTTTTTAAAAGCATGAATACAAATCACAATAAGTAATGACAGAACAAAAACATCTTAATGTTATGTTGTAATGCTGATAATCTGTTTTCAGTTCTTTAACAGTAGTTGATTTTTAAGATTTTTATTTATTACTCTATTACTGTATTGCACTTATTACTCTATCTCAAAGTTATTTATACATTTAAATTTAAAAACTATAGTAGAAATAATCAAGATTAGTAAATCTTGTAAAACCATAGCTTATTGTTATTTTGTTATTTCAATAATTAATATACGTCTAGAACCTTATTGTAAAGTTTAAAAAAAAAAAAGAAGTCAAATGCAATTAAATTAGTTTTTGTGTGTGTGTGTGTGTGTGTGTGTGTGTGTGTGTGTGTGAAAAAGTTCCCATGGTCATGATAAATCTGGAAATATGATGAAAGTACAGACCTGAAAATTTCAGTATTTGTATTTAGAAATAAGTAAATGTTTCTGTTTAAGAAAAAAAATTACAGAGCTGCATTAAAATGTCTGGCCTTTTTCACCATCAGTGTTATCCATTTAGCGTGAATCAGCATTTATTCCAGGTGTACCATGCATTTTTAACTTCATAAAGCGTCTGTCTGCCCCTTTACAGATTTGCCCAATTCAAGCTCCTGTTAAATGTTCCAGCACAGTCTGTGTGGATTGACGCGTCTTTCCTTTCCTCAGTCTGCTGCTGTTCTTCATCTCTTGTTAATTTTCCTTGACTACAGTATTACAGAACATTTCCAGAGTTGCCTAAAAGCAGTTTACACTGGGCCTGGTGGTAATCCTGCCCTTTGGGCACACACACACAAGGAATCTCATTTTCTGTGCTAATGGCTAGCCTAGCCCTGAATCACTGTATGTAAAACAGTGTGTCGAAGGTTGTGTGTGATGATACCTGCAAGGTTGAGCAGATCATTTGGCGTTTCAGACTTTGGCTGCAGAAAGAATGACAATTATATTACGTTAAATTGTATGAGGAGTAGAGGGCAAAAGCCTCACAGCTCAAATGAAACATACAGCATTATACAGTAAAGGAAGATGTTGCCATCCGCACAGAAACACGTGGTTTTGTTTGTTTTTGTTGATTGCTTAATTTATTCGCATCCATATCATTAGAGTGTCCTCCAGTTAAAGCAGATGTATTCATTTTGAGAACATAGTGGACACACACTCATACTAAACGTGCCCAATTCAGCTTTGGCAGGAGCGCTCCTGTGTTTTCAGGTGTAACCTGGCCTTAGCTTTGTCTTGCATGTTTAAATTACCCTGAGACTCGAGGGCCCCCAGGCTGGACCTCTGAAAAGTGCTCCTGGGATTCCCTCATCTGCATCTCTCTGCTTATTGTCCTTCTGAACAATGGCTTCATACAAACAGTGTCTACAAAAACAGGCGAAATGGGGTTAATTAACTTAACACTTTTGTAACAGTTGGGTTAATTCACTCTGCTCTTTTGCTCCAGAAACCTGTTACCACCTTGAAAATATGTGCATGTGTGCGTGTTAATGTGGCTCTGTTGGGCCAAGCTATCCATCATCCTGAGCAGGCCTGTCTAAATGTTACTGTGTGATAGTGGTTCTACAACTTTGTGAATATTATTTAAAGGGCACCTATTATGCAAAATTCACTTTTACATGTTGTTTGAACAAAAATGTGTGTTGGCAGTGTGTGTACACAGCCACCCTATAATGATAAATTTAAACCTGTATCATTTTACATAACATTTACCTATTTTATCTCACAGTTCTGATTTTTGATTTTATGTTTATATCTCCTAGTTTGGATGTTATAACTCGATTTAACTTAATTGCGAGTTTGTCAATTCTGAGGGAAAGAGGTGTGTGCTATAACTCATGAAGATAAAAGAGAGAATGGCAAGATTTTTAAAGATTTTTCTTACCAGAGTTACGAGATATAATCTTGGAACTGTGAGAAAAAAAAGTCTGAATTTTGAAATATACACTTAAAATTACCTTTTTATTCTTTCATTCCATGGCTTCCATAGACTGCTACTTTAAAAACTGTCATTTTTTGCCACCTGATAGACTCCGCCAACAAAAAAACGTCATCGCTGTTTGCAAACACTGAAATTTGTCTCTAACATTCATGATTTTTTTTGTTTTTGTTTTTTTTTCAGTGAGCTATTTTTGTAACCATTTTTGAGTGCATTTCTCAAAAGCAGTGTTAGCCATCTGTGGTTGCCAATTCTGTCTTTACCAAAAAAGTTGAACATGTTAATGTTTCCCGAAATAATAGTTCCAACGAACAAGTTGTGTCGTCGGAACTACAGTTCTCAGTCTGTTGGTTAGAAGCATAGTTTCTTCTTAGTATGGCATGTGGACTTAAATAGATCATGCTCTTGAACAAAATAAGCAGCAAATCCAGTATGGCAAACTGTTATTAAAAATGTTTAGGCCCTTAGTCTACCAATTAGATGTTCCTAATAAACGTAATGCAAGTTTGGATCCAGTGGCATTTCCCAATCATCTGCTTCTCTCTTTTCCTCATCTGTCTTTTCATGTCTAAGTAGTTGCTGCATACATTTCTGTCCTTACCTCTTGTTGATCCACACAAAACACTCATAAACATATAGTTAGGCCAAAAAAATGACACTCCAGAGAATATCTCAGGTTTATTATGTCTGGACCTATACAGAATCAATGACAAATAAACCATGCAGTGAATCTCTCTCGCTCTCTCCCTCTGTGCCAGAGACCCTCCATCCTGACTAGTAAAAAAAGCTGCTATCAGTCTGATCTGATGGGAGAGAGAGGAGTGAAAATGGCATTTCTGTCAATTACTTGAGATGGCACCCGTTCAATAACCCCCCTCTCCCTCTGCTTCTGTCTGTGTGTGTGTGTGTGTGTGTGTGTGTCAGGAGCGTGATGAAGAACGGCGCAGGCAGCTGCGAGAGAGAGCCAGGCAGCTGATAGCGGAGGCTCGATCTGGAGTAAAGATGGCTGAACTGCCTCTCTATACTGACTCCACCTCTATTGCCTGTAGTGCAGCTGGGAACAACTTAAAAGGAAGGTCAAAGACAGCTGGAGGTGAGTGCAGGGGGGCTTTTATAGGCCGAACACGCACATACACTCACAATGCATAAACGCATGCATGCATGCATGCACATTTTCTCATAAGCATGCAAACGCACACACAAATCTACATGCGTTCACTTTGAAATACCACATACGTAAGCTCTGTATCATAACCTGGTGAGATGCCCACGTAGACATGCTCCCAAGGGTACATATCTTAGTTTACCCAAAAATGAAAATTCATAATTTCATGTTGTTCCAAAGCTGACTTTATCAAGAATCACAAAAGAAGATATTTTGAAAAATGTTTCAGCTGTTACCTCTACAATGAAAGTAAATGGGGTCCCAAACAACACCCCATTTGGACCTTTATATATTATGGGCCATTCTACAGAATTGATGCGAAAGTCGTCATTTATTGGGTACTTTCATTCGAGAAGTGGCTGTCCTGAACCCTAATCTCTAATAATATTATAATATTGAAATAATTTTTGTATTTGTCCATTGTTGTTTTTAAAAGCATCTTTTTGATTCTTTTAAAAAGTGAAGTTAAAAAAAAATTATTTTATATTTTCTTTGTGAATTCTGAAACTTTATGTAAATAAAGTTAAAAATGTGTCCAGCATTTTTAATGTCACTACCGAAACAGTGTATGTTTTAGTCTATTGGCGGAGATTGATTTTAACTACACCACTAAATTTATGATCAGGAAATATTCCTGTGTCTCCCTTTCTCATAGCTGCAAGGTGCGAGTAGATAGGTCTCATCATTTTGGGGTAAATGTGCTCAAAAGTCAGATTTTTGTGTAAAAATCTTTAGCTTTAAAATACATCACTACCAAACACCATTTTTCTGCAATTAAGCACAATTTGTTGGGAGTTATTCTATAACATCGGTAGTGCCAAAAGGGAATCCATAATCCTCATATTTGGGGGAACTAAAGCATTACTGTCACTAACGAAAATGTGCAGTCGCGACTAAAACATGAGATGTTTTGTCAAAAATGAAGTATACTGGATTATCAACTAAGATGTTATGATAGTGTTTGGTTCAATGTATATTCAAACTAATCAATCCTTAACTTTGAAATCTTTTTGCCTTTTACAAGGAAAAATTTGAATTCAAATTGCAACAAATTTCATAAATTACACTTGAAATATTGTAAAAAATTTACCTCTGAAAAAAAATGTATAAAGTAGCAAAAAATATATTTACAGTCTAGATGTAAGCAAAATCCTAACAGGTCAATATAACCCTTCTAATTAAATTATTAGTGCTGTGTTTCGGTAGTGACAAATTTGGGGAGAGGACGAAGATACCAAAACTTTCTGAAAGTACAATTTGAGAATTAACTGCACAATTACTGACTTTGGACCAATTCTGAATTGCCCATATATATATATCTCAATAACGTTGAACAGAATTCTTTGGTGAACTAACCCTTGAGTAGAGTATTGCATTGTTAACCTAGCATTTTCAGTCATTGTTATTTCAGGTTCCCCAAGAACATTGTGAAAATGTTCAGAATGTTAAGGCCGAATGCTGGTGTTTGGCTTCTGAGATTTTTAATTTGCTCATGAAGCTTCTGTGTGTGTGTGTGTGTCCATTAAGAGCAGGCTGTGCATTTGTGTGTGTGTCCATTAGTGGCTTTCAGCCCTTAAAAAGCGATTTTGTTGCTCACTTCATAATGGCAACCAACACATCTGCTTTCAAGGCCCAAAGGAGCATTACATTAAGAAACACACCAACACACCCACGTAGTCTGAACTCTAATTTGAGGTGTTCACAGAGGGCTTCACTTCCATTTGTTCAGGCAGTCGCTTCCCACATAATCCTTCGGAAATACATCAGGAAAACTCTGGCGACAGCCAATGTTGCCCTATGCCCCAACACGCACACATACACACCAGTCCACATGGCCCAAATCATCATCACCGTCATTATAACACACACCCATACAGGGTAATCAGCGTCTCATTGGCCATGGGGGACTCCTGTAGACCGCGTCTCCTTCAGCTCGGCTTTCCCGCCGCGTCCGGCGTTATCATCAGCCACCATTTCTCCTTTTATTTCACATTACAGGACAATGAGACGACACGTTAGTGTAGCGATAACCGCTGGGAGGCCCGTGCGGAAACAGTGGGGCATTAGCATAGCGGGCAGCTGTGGCGTGTTATTAAACGTGTTTACGCCAAGGGGTGTTAGCGATGTGGCTAGCCGCTGCGTATAATTAAAAGCGCGCGTGCACGCCGAACGAGAGGGGTGTTAGCGGCGCGTCGAGGTTTTGTTTAATACGCGAGGTGTTAACATAGCAGGCTAGCCGCTGTGCCTAATTCTGTGCCGGCTCATGTCCGTGTGTACCATTTCACAGCTCAAGGGGAGACACAATATTCCTCTCCTTTTATCTCTTTCATCTCGCACTCTTTGACGCCCTCCATTTTCTCTTCATCCTCTCCCTGTCCGCCTAATAGTGTTCCCTCCTCTGCAATCACGCGTTTACCGTGGCTCAGAAATGCTGCAGAACACCTCTCGCGGCCCGCAGAGACGGACAAAACCATGTACGGACGGAGCGAAGGAAAAACGGGTCAGAGGGAGGGAGAGGAAGAAAGACAGTAAAAAAAAGAGTTTATTTGGCCTTTCGGGCTGTTGAACTCTGCTAATTGTAGAACTCATTAAAAATCAGGTTGGAGGGAAATGCTATAGGCTTGATGCACAAGGCCTATCGTGCAGAACGCATAATCCCACCAACACACACACATACACACACTTGCGCACACAAACACTCTCCTCTAATTCTGAGAGAGCTCGAGCTGAGTAGAGCAAAACATTCGCCAGCAAAACTTTCACCAACTCCAGCAGTGTGCGTTCTGTTAATTAGCTTAGCACTGCCACGTGTGTGTGTGTGTCACCGTATCATGGAAAGTAAACTAAAAAAGCATAAAAGAAAGGAAAAAAATAAACATACCATCTCTTTCTTTCACTCTTTTTCTCTCTTGGAGTGTTTCTCTAGGAACATAATGTAGTGTTTTCCTATAGGGCTGCATGAGTAATAAAAATAAACTGAAATGCGCTTTTCAAATTGCAAAATTACATAAATATATGCACTGAGTGAAGCACAGCTGTGCTGTTTTATATGCAAACAGCTTCTATAGCATGCATATAGACCTTAATCAGGTCGGACGCCATGTTTAATTTAACACAGATGAAAACAAGAATGTGAGGGATAGATGACATGCACTGTATAAAGGTCCTACATCATGTAATTTTCACAATTCACAACTAATTAAACACTTTTATTGGGTAAAAGTTAAAAATGTTAAAAATTAAAAAATTTAATAGTATAGAATGTAATACAATACAGTAATAACATTGCTTTTCTTATATTATTGTGAATTTTATAGTGAAATATTGTAGTAGTAATATATTGTCAATATTTTTAATAACAATAATAGTAATATTAATAATCATACAATTATTATTGTTATCAGTATTATTTTATAGTCATATTGATATGTAATCACACAATTTTTAGACCAAAAAGCAAACCTGGAGTTTTTATTGCATTTTAAATGGCACAATATTTTTTTTACATTTATCAGAAAAATTGCAATTAGATTTTTCCTTTCCTCTTTGTTTTGTCTCTTATTTAAGTTCGAACTGCCACGTGTGTGTGCGGCTCTGCTCTGGTTACCATATAACTGAATGAGATCGATGTGTTTGGATTGAGTGTGTATTGTCAAGGGCTCTGTGGGATTCAGATCTGTGGATGCGGAAGAGGAACTCTGGAGGAGATTTTGCCGTCAAGGCCAAATCTGCCATGCAACACACACACACACATAAAGCTCAGCTCTCTGCCAGACACTCTCAGCCATCTGCCTGATTTCTCTCAGCTCAAACACACACACACACCCCAGTGTGACAGCAGCAAACTTTTTGTTAAGGAAATGCTGTTTGAACGTTTAAATGGGTCTAAACAAATGCTTTTCTGACTCTGTACTAACATGCAAAGTTTCCTTTCCCGCTGGAATACCGAACTAACGCTCAACGCTTCACTAACCTCTTCTGTCTCTTTCCTTTTTTATTTTTTGGGCCTGTTTGTTTGTTTGCTCACAGACATGGTGGATGGGGTGAGTGTGGAGGGTGAGGATGAGCAGGGCAGGAGTGATATTGAGGCGGCGGCATCTCATGCTGATGATGTCACTCATACTAACCCTGAGGAGGAGCTGTCGTCTTCTTGTCTAATGGAGGATGATTTTACTAACTCTTCCAGTGACCTGGCCGCACTGGGTAACCCAACACTGCATGTCTTCTGCATGTGTGTGAACGTGTGTGCACATTAATGTTAGATGCCCGAGTTTTGGTTGGTTAACTTATGACCTTTTATCATATCATGAGACCCTTAATTTAGTAGGGTTGCATGATTAATCACAAATTGGTTTAGTGCGATTATCAAATACATGCGGTTTTCTACTCGTGAGCTGCTCAAATACCAGTGTTTTCTGTGTGTTTGAGTGGCTCAGTTCATTGTAAATGTCACTCCATGTAAACTCATTTTTGCATTGGTTTTGCTTGTAACTAGTGCTGTCAAAATTAGCGTGTTAACATTTTTCCAGTTTTCCAGTTTAGCGGCTTAAAAATGGGGCTACTGTTTGCCACCCTACTTACAACTGCAGCTTCTGTCTCTTTTTCTTGACAAGAAGTGCATTTTAGTCGCAGAACAACATCTCCACATCAAACGGGAGACGTGCAGTCTAACTTCACTTCAGCGCCAGGCGCTAGTCAAATGAGCGTGGGAAAGGTACAGGTGATGAGGAGCTTCAGTTGAACTTTGGTGAACTGCGGACAGATGAGATGCTGTCAGACCTTATGTCAGTAAAAGCGAATTTACTTGTCCTGTCAGCTGTTATACCGTGCTTGTAGCATACGCACTTCGATTGCATGCACAAATGCAGAGATGCAATGTAGCCTGTGTCATTAAAACGCAAATGAAACTACGAGCATGTGTCTCAGATTCAGGGTTGCCAGGTTATCACAACAAAACCCACCCAACTGCTACTCAAAACTAGCCCAATTGCGTTTTGAGGGTGGAACCCCAGTTAAAATCGCGTTCCAGGGGGTAAAATACACAATTTCTGTGTGCGGGGTTCCCCTGGTGCAGTTTGCATTCCAGGGGCTAAATATAACTTTATTGGGGTCGCTTCAACCCGCGGAAATGAAAAACATCCCACAGCAGCAGTGCTAAAGTAGCCCAAGTCCCAAAGTGGACTTGGCAACACTTCTCAGATCTGCGTCACATTCAGCAGCGGTAGCTCTTAAAGTAGTAGCAGCGAAATTATTAAGCTAAAAGAAAAAGCAAAAAAAAAAGGAAATCAATAACTTTTGTAACTTTAAGGATTCATCTATATTTAATTTAGTATTTAGTGCTTGATAACATAATTCAATTTCTGTATATTTCCTACTTGATAAAGTGCACAGGTGAACAATGGGTTTATGTGAAGATTATACTGTAAAGTTGAATGGCTATAGTCAATGGTTAAATATTAGGAAAAAGAGAATCAGTAATACTGGTGTCAGTTATATTCGCCTTCAGTCATAAAAAATAAAAATATACTATCTTATATAGATTGAATGTGCAATTATTGCTATATAAAAGTATATTTAAAAACATTAATGTTAGGTGAGATTAATCAGTTATTCGCGATTAATTAGTTTAGTTCAGTTAATTTATTTTCGTTTTAATCGATCGACAGCACTACTTATAATGTTTTGGAAACAAATGCACCAAAATCTTCCTAAACTTTTAATGAGAAGTGCTTATAAACCAACACTGCAAAAAATGCTGGGTTAAAAACAGCCCAGTGATTAGGTTGTTTTGACCTGGTGGTTGGGCTAAAGGGTTAAATGTTTAACTCATCCTTCTGGGTAATTTTATTTAACTCAACTATTGCTTAAAGGGGTCATC
>JAHKKF010536247.1:35036-74934 GCA_019740295.1 Labeo calbasu
CAGAGTAAGACAAGACGAGCGTTCGAGATTAAAAGTATTTAAATTGTATTTTTTTTAATGAAAATAACCGATCGTTTCGCTAGAAAAGACCCTTCTTCCTCGGCTAGGATCGTTCACAACCACATTTGGGATTGTTTGAAGCCGCATTTAAACTGCATTTTGAAAGTTCAAATTCTGGGCACCGTAGTAGTCCATTATATGGAGAAAAATCCTGAAATGCTTTTCTCAAAAAACATAATTTCTTTACGACTGAAGAAAGAAAGTCATGAACATCTTGGATGATGGGGGGGTGAGTACATTATCTGTAAATTTTTGTTCTGGAAGTGGACTTCTTCTTTAATAACAGAATTTATTTATTTTTTTATTTTTGGGTGAACTATCCGTTTACTTGTGTTTGCTAAGCAAGCATTACTGTTAAAACTGATTAGTTGTGAACAAACTCAACCATATGTATTAAACTTTGACATGAGTGTTACTTCAAGTTGTGTGGATTGTAGCTTGAAAGACCCACAATTTAAGATAGAACAAGCAAAAACTCCCATAGCTACATTAAAGTAGGGCCCCAAGCCTTATTTAAAGAAAAGAATATTATAGACATGTGTCTTTTAAACAACCACACAGAACACTTTAGTAAAGCCCTACCAACCACAAAGAAGTGTGCTGAAAGACGCTCAAAAACTATTAGCATTGTGGTGTCTGTTTTTTTGCACAGTAAGCACCAAGTACAAATGATTTATTATTTACTGTCTCTTGTTATTATTCGCCTGAGGAACATCATGTGTTTTTATATATATATAAAACCAGAACACATGAACAAGTCAGAACGACATTATAGTCATTACCTTATATAACACCTGACCTTTTCTGTCAGAGAAGAAAGCTTTGGAAGTATCGACAGCAGCGTGTGGCTCACGACGCTGACATGCATTGGATTGATTTGCCGTGTTTATTAAATACCAGCGTTGTGTGTGTAAGAACATGCATACCTATGTACCGCTGACTGCTTAGCGTTTATACGTGTGTGTGTGATGACCTCCTATCTGGCTGTTGTATTCAGAGCCCCCAGGTGGTGACTGCAGGGCATGTTCAGAGACAGTGGCAACTACCTTCCCCCACCTGTTCGCCTCTTTCTCCCTCTCTCTCTTTCTCTCTGCTGACAGAGGGGATTTCCTGCGAGCAGATGTTAGCAGGGTCTTTGATGCACAATAACTGCAGTGATGTGTTCGTTTGGGTCGACAGGCCTCATTCAGTGCACTGCAGCAGGTGTGAAATGATTGGTTGAGATTTCCCAAGGACTAGCCACAAATGGGTTAGATTACAGAGCCTGATTTACAGACCTGATGGTGATGCAAAATTGTTACTCAAGAAGTGATTCATTTGGGTCGGAGAATTATATTATTTATTATATTATTGATAATAATAACTAATAATAGCATAATTTATACACGTAATACTTTTTTTTGTTTAATTAATTACATTTTTTGAAGGAAAAGTTTTTTTTTTTAATTGAAAACTGTTATGAGAAGATTTTAATTTTCTGCATTTTCTTTCAGCTACACTACCAGTCATAAGTTTTTTTAGGATTTTTAATGTCGTTTAAGAAGTCTCTTCTGCTCACTAAGCCTGCATTTATTTGATCCAAAGTACAGCAAAAGCAATAAAAATTTGGAAATATTTTTATTATTTAAACTAACTGTTTTCTATTTAAATATATTTTAAAATGTAATTTGTTCCTTTGATTTCAAAGCTGAAATTTAGCGTCATTACTCCAGTCACATGATTCTTCAGAAATCATTCTGATATTCTGATTTGCTGCTCAAAAAACATTTATTATTATTATTATTATTATTATTATGTTGGAAACAGCTGAGTAGTTTCTTTTTTTTTTTTTTTTAGCTTTATTGATGAAAAGAAAGTTCAGAAGATAATGTTACAAAAGCTTTTTTATTTCAGAAAAATGCTGATCTTTGGATCTTCCTATTCATGAAAGAATCTTGAAAAAATTTATTATACTGTTTTAAATACTGATAATAATAATAATAATAATAAATGTTTCTTGAACCGCAAATCATCGTATTAGAAAGATTTCTGAAGGATCATGTGACACTAAAGACTGGAGTAATGATGCTGAAAATTTAGCTTTGATCACAGGAATAAATTACATTTTAAAACTATAATAGAAAGCAGTTATTTTAAATAGTACAATTTTCAGCAGCCATTACTCCAGTCTCCAGTGTCATATGATCCTTCAGAAAGAAGTTTAATATGATGATATATCTTATTGTCAGTGTTGAAAACAGTTGTGCTGCTGAATATTTTTGTTTAAACCCTAACAGTTTTTTTCCCTCAAATTTTGATGAATAGAAAGTTTAAAAGAACAGCATTTATTTGCAATACTAATCTTTTGTAATGTTACAAATCTTATTACCGATTAATTTAATTCACCCTTGCTGAAGAAGTATTGATTTCTTTTGAATGGTAATGTATGACACAAGTTTTAAAAAATAAATAAATAAAAGAAAAGAAAATAAAAGAACACATAAACATATTTGTCAGCTGGCAATTGTTTTTAAATAAACACTACAACTGCATTTCAGAAACTGTAAATTGAGCTGATTATTTAACTTATAGTAATTTATAGTACGCCTTTATTATGAAATGGCTTTAGTGACGAGGGTCTTGTTCTCTATAAACAGTCCAGCACCTGCTGCAGACCTGCAGGCCTGCACAACAGGCCAAAGCCCAGAGGAGGATCAGCTCTAAGCCCCAGTAGTTAGTAGGGTTTTAAAGAAAGAGCAGTTCTTGCTCTCGTCTCTTTTCCCACCTTCACTCTCTTCTCCAATGCAGTTTGTATGCATGAAGAAGTTTGAGTATCTCAAGGCCTAATGTTGTGGTACCATCTTTTCACTCTTACCAAATCTAAATCAACCGCTCCATCTTTGTAGGATTCTCCCATACCACAACTCCTCGAGGCCGTAGTAGAACGGTGCGGGACAGAGTGGCCCCCCTCTGCTCCAGCACACACATTGCAGTCCCCCAGTGCTCCCGGTTGTGTCTCATTAGCAATTGTCTCTATGCACTGTGAGCCTGCTGCCATGGTGGCACACGATAACCGCTTGCAATGAGCAGCAGACCGCAACATTAGTCACGCATCCCAGAAACACACACACACCTCTGCCAAAATAATACTCACCGCCACAATAATGATCGGGACGATAACAGATGAAAAAGCGCCGATCGCGATGCCGGGATAGCCCTGATATCTGCCCCAGCCAGGGGTACCGAGGGGCCGTGGGGGCAGGTGTTTCAAGGAAAGGGTTGTTAGCGAGGGTTGGAGGCCTCGGGTCCTCCGGGAAACGAGGATTCTAGCGGGGCTTTGGGTTTGAATCCTGTTTGTTTTCTTTGGACTCTAACATGAGAGGAATCAGACGGGGTTAAAGGGCTTTGTTGAGCTGTCTCTAGAGATCCAGGCTGTTGAATGTGTCGTTTTAACACGTAACACGCTCACGCCTTTGGTTTTTTTTGTCATAACTGCAGTGCGTGCTCCACTTATGGGTGGATTTAAGGTGAAATTACATTTTTCACCCTCAGAATAAGACAGAATCAATGCTCATTTTTTGTTGTTTTTCTTCCCTACATCCTATCTAGTAATTAATTAATTAGTTTTTCTTTTTTAAATGTATACATGTATTAACTTGAATAGTCATATTTTATGATTAGCATGTTTTATAATTAGCTAACTACTACAGTATGTACTTACATTTAAATGAATCATTTGATACAGTGCACTTATTGTGTACATACATCTTTTTACATCGTACTTATGTTTAAAAAAAAACACCTGCATGTAATTGCATCTTTAAGTAATTTCTGTAAATACATTTATAGTTACACCCATCCCATCCACCTTAACCCACTCTTAAACCTACCCATACCACCAAACCTGTCCTTAACCTTACTTGTATCCCACCTCAATAGCAGCAAAAGTATTTTGCAATACAGTATGAACACAATAAGTACATTGTACTTATTTTTTGATGCAAGAATATGTGACCCTGGACCACAAGGCCGGTCATAAGGGTCAATTTTTTTTAAATTGAGATTTATACCTCATCTAAAGGCTGATACATGCTTTCCATTGATGTATGGTTTATTAGGATAGAACAGTATTTGGACAAGATACAAGAAGTTAAGACCACCTAATATGAAGTGAGACCGTAGTTTCTGACTAATTATTCATGATATTAAAAAAAAAGTGTTTAAAATATATTCAAAAACATTCAGAAATGTTTATTCTCATTTGTTAATATTAATGCATTAACAAACTAACAATAAGCAATATATTTTACAGCATGTATTAACCTGTTAGTAAAAAAGTAGTTCACGTTCATGTTAGTTTACACTGCTTTAACTGTTAACAGATGTAACTTTTGATCTTAAAAGTGTATTGGTAACATGTTAACTGATATTAACTAATATTAGAAAAGGAAACGTTCACGATTCTTTGTTGTTTAAACTTTAATATGTCATTGACCGAAGTACAGGTATGTGTTAAGAATCTCATCCACCCTGTAGGCACTCTGAAAGTTAAGTCACAATCTGTCAGGATGAAGAGGAGCTACAAATTAGGGCTTTTGACAGCTGATATTGTTCCTTTAAACATGTCAGATCGGTTGGATAAACAGCTATAACCGTTAATATTCACACATGCAGACGCTGAACGTCACTGAGATCAGGCTAAATTTGTTGCTCTCCGGGGACCCGCTAATTGCAGCTTTGTTTTCAGAAGTTATAATTTAAGAATAAACAGGCCAGAGGCGGTATGTGTGTCTGTTTGTACTCGCTTGTCTTTATTAGCTGTGCGGTTTTCGTACACACACCAGTGAGCTAGCGTCTGCACTAACAATGTTTCTCCCTCTCAGTCTCAAGCAGTGGAACGTGTTCGCTAATTGCGAACTTTATTAGACGTTTCCTATTATTATTGACGTTGCAAATGTTATTCTGAACGCTGCCGTTTCGCTTTCCAGTCTGCTTGGCTTATTGGGCCCAGCACATAATAACACATTTCAATATTGAGGTGATTGGAAGCCGCAGTGAGAAGCTGCTAACACGTGTTCGCTTCCAAGACAATAGTGCTTTTAATTTGCATAATCTGAATACATTTTCTGGCTCAGGTTTTGTTGAAAGTAGACTTAATTGCCTTATTTCCTTTGTGCTTGTGAGTTAATGTGGGACTCGGAGATGTACCAAATGCTGCAGAACCTTTCCTCGGCCGTTCTTCAGGCGCGCCGCTCCATCGTTAAACATTTCTTGGCCATGTGTGTCTAATTTGTTCTTTTCTTTAATGTCGACCGGCATCAGAAGCAACTTTTATTCAAATGACTCTGCTCTACTTTCAAGTTAACTGCTCTTTTACTCTTTCCCCCACCCCGTCTCTCCCTCTTTTT
Organism: Labeo calbasu; assembly: GCA_019740295.1. Lineage (NCBI taxonomy): Eukaryota > Metazoa > Chordata > Actinopteri > Cypriniformes > Cyprinidae > Labeo > Labeo calbasu. The sequence goes on from JAHKKF010536247.1 coordinate 40,484, forward strand.
AATGTTTTTATAGAATAATGTTGATGAATTGCACGCAGAGCGTCTCCGCAGGGCAACGGAGCGTCTGCGCAGTCCCGTCGTCTTCCACAAGGAGTCTGCGGTCAGGAAAACACAGCTCAAATCATTCAGCCAATACGTAGAGACCAGGCCAGGTGAGGTCCTTTACTTTTGCTGATGTCACTTCCTCCGTTTGACTGCATGAACAGTTTAAGTTTATGAAGGATTTTACATTGTGGAACAGTAGGTTTGTTTTTCAGGCCTGCTCATTAGGCTTAATGTGAAAAGAGTACTGAAGTGTCTCAACAGTTTGATAACAAGGTGTTTCTGTAAACTTAGTGATTTCTTTAATGGAGATGTCAGATCTGTCTGTTTGGTTTAAAAGTTCATCTGATAAGAAAAAGTGTCTTCATTTTCATCTATAGTCGTTTTGTGATTGTGAGAATGAACTCTATCAACTTTTAATATCTCTCTCGTTTCAGAGGTTAAAAGGCAGAGATCAGTGCCTGAAGATTTAAAGAGGGCGGCCGAGGAGAGAGGAGCTCTGACAGAGTCGGATGGACGAAAGCCAACTGAAGATGAAGTACTTAAATGCATATTTAAACTCTCCATCAGAGCTGTTCTTTCTGATGTAGTCTGTGACACCAGGTCATAGTTGGACGTCAAACCTGCACACAGTGACTCACATCTGTCTGAGGGCCAGAGAGTTTTTTTTTTTTTTTAAGCTGATGTCAATCTGTTCTTCCCTAAAGCTGAAGAGACCAGCCAAATTAGACTGCTGTTCCCTGATAATTGTAAGATTAGGAAAAAAGGAAATGGACGGAGTTGTGGATATACCTTTTTCACTCCTCTATGTCCTTTTCTCTGAACGTAAATATTTAAATTGTACTTTTTTAAATAGCTAAAATATTATTTATTTATTATGTTTTTTTAAGGGAAAACATTTCAGGATTTCTCTCCATATAGTGGACTTCAATGGTGCCCGCGAGTTTGAACTTACAAAATGCAGTTTAAATGCAGCTTTAAAGGGCTCTAAACGAACCCAGCCGAGGAAGAAAGGTCTTATCTAGCAAAACGATCGGTTATTTATTTTTTTAAATTACAATTTATATTCTTTTTAACCTCAAATGCTCGTCTTGTCTAGCTCTGCATGTACTCTGTGTATTCCTGTTTAGGACAGTTAGGGTATGTCGAAAAACTCCCATCTCACTTTCTCATCCAACTTCAAAATCGTAACTAATTGCGTGACTTTTTATGGAAGTAAGCAATGGCAAGGCTTGCTTCTTTGTTTTTAATATAAAACAATTCTAATGTAAAAACCCTTTTACACCAAAAGTGAATTAAATTCACCTCAGGCTGAAAAAAAGGTACATTTATGCAGGAGATCACAAAAAATGAAGCGCAAATGTTAGTTTATCTGAAGTAATTTTTGCTTAGTAGTATCGTTAAATTGCATCATCGAAAGTCAGCAGCAAAGACACTGGTTAATAAAATGGGATTAAATACATAAAGGATAATTGTTTTATTTAACACATTTAATTATTGCAGAGTTGCGTCATATTCTGAGTTTGCATTTCAGTGTTTTTATTCATTTTGAGGAATACTGAATCTGTTTTTTGTGAGTGAGATGAATTAATGCATGTTCACATTTAGTCTAGAATACAGTAACATCATGTTTACTCCCAATTTCCCAACAGGAGACTTGTCAGTCAATAAATGGGGAAAAAAGTAACTGGTGTAAAAGTAACTCAGATATTTTCTTAGAAATTCAAAAGTAATGCGTTACTAGTTACTTGAAAAAAGTAGTATTATTACGTAACTCATGTTACTTGTAATGCGTTACCCCCAACACTGCCAGTAAACATGCAAAGAAGGTCAAACGGCCTTTACAAAAAAAAAGGTAAAACAGCGATGTAGGACGATTTTAAAGTTGGAGGAGAAAATGCGATGGGAGTTTTTCGACATACCCTAACTGTCTTGAACCAGAATAAACAGAGTTCACGCAGAGCTAGACAAGACAAGCATTTGAGGTTAAAAAGTATATAAATTGTAATTTTTTTTAGAAAATGACAGATCGTTTCACTAGATAAGACCCTTCTTCCTCAGCTGGGAGCGTTTAGAACCTTTTGAAGCTGCATTTAAACTGCATTTTGTAAGTTCAAACTCACGAGCACCGTTGAAGTCCACTATATGGAGAGAAATCCTAAAATGTTTTCCTCAAAAAACATAATTTCTTTACGACTGAAGAAAGAAAGACATGAACATCTTAGATGACAAGGGGGTGAGTAAATTGTATGTACATTTTTGTTCTGGAAGTCTTATTTTGACATAGCCAAGTGGTTATATCTAAGTGTGCGAGTTGTTGACTTACTTTTTTAAATTAGTCTTATTGACACCAGTTATATTGTTCATCAGACTGATTTGTGAATGCCCGCAAACACAAGAGGCGGGATATATCGCATGAACCAATCACAGCTATCATGATGGAGGCATTGCCTCCTCTCACTTGACGTCCCCCATTCATTCTCAATTACCCCTTGCCAAACTCATCGTGCACGCTTTGGGGGGTCTGTTAAAACTCAATGGGCTCAAGGGGGGTGAGAGAAACACAGACTCCCGCTGTAACTTCACCCGCTGGATCACTGCTGGACAATGTTTCTTTAGAAAAACGAGTAATTTGTACAGTTTTTAACCTTATATTTTGTAATATTGCTATTGTTTTAATTTAAAATGTTAAAATCTATATATTAAAAATATATAATAGTTCAGAATTATATAATTATCTACTTGTCCCATCTTCGTTCGTTCTCTCCATGTAGGCCGATCTAATGAAATTTAAATTTTTTGCGGTAGCATATATATAGGGCCAAAGCATAGAGAAACATACCCTGGGAAGAGTAAGATAGATATAGACACAGAGAGATAGAGAGAGAGGGAAGGTCAGTAGAGACCAGCTTTGCCCCTCTCTGTGTAGGGGTTAATGGGTGTTGAACTTGCCCATTACCCAGCTCAAGCAGAATTACCCAGCGAATGATGTTTGCATTAATATAATATATATGGAAATTTCAACACTTAATTATGGCAGAGAGGCGAGAGCAGAGGGGAGGGGGCTGATCATGTGTAAAATTGATTTGTGGGAGAAGTATTTGATAGAGCAGCGAGGAAGAGGAAGGTGGAGTTTGATGGACAGCAGGAGGACTCAGGCAGAAAAAGTGCTGTCTTGGATGGAAAAAAAACTTTCTCCCCCATTTCCCTCCATCCTATTATGAAATAAGGTGCATCAGCACTAAAAATATATATATTTTTTGCAGCAATCTTTAGGATGTGAATTTAAATTAGCGCTTTTTTTCCCCTCCCCCTCTATCTTGGAATAGTCGGAAGGATGGAAGGAGGAGAGGACAGAGGAGGGCGATAAACGAGTGGAATAAAGAGGGGGTGGGAGTGCTTGTCACTATCACACACTCAGAAATAAGCGTGCAGTTTAATTACTCTATTTCTCCCTAATCACTGTCTCATCCCTCACTCCAGTGTTTCCCACGAGCCAGAGGGTGCTGCTGCCACCAGGGCCACGTGTGAGAGAGAAAGGGAGCGTGTTTCCAAATGTGTACATGAGTGAATCTGAGCACACGCGTGTGCTGCGTAGATCTCTTAGATCCCTGCTGATAGGCCCTTAGGCACTGACCCACCTCTCCCGTATATTTCAATTTCGTCTCTCTGTGTGTCAGTCTCCAGACTGCTGTAATACTGGATTCTCTCTGAGGTCATTTAGCGTGTTTATATTGGTGTGTAAGTGCACCCTCCTGCCTGAGGCTTTACGTATGAAGTCAGACCTTAGGATTTAAAGCTACAGTACGTAACTGTGGAAAAGAATTATGAATGCCAGGAATTATAAAAGACAGTAAATAAATAAATGGAAAAATCTTCAAACGTAGTCAAAAAAACAAACATTGTTTCATAGTTGTATTTCATTTTGTTTTACATTTTATTTACGTATATATGTAACACATAATGCATGCAGTCAAACCTCAGCATTTAATACTAGTTATTAAATACAGAAACACATATTATTACACCAGGAAGGCAATAAATAAATTCAAATAAAAAAATACATCTTGAAATCAGAAAAGTGATCAATTATCATACAGTAGCATGCATATTTTTAATGTAATTCATGCATGTAGTCATACCTCAGCATTTAAAGTCCATAAGTGCAGAAACAAATATTATTATGCCAGGAATTAAGACAATAAATAAATTAAAAGAAACAAATCTTTAAACAGAGTCAGAAAAAAATGGTACAGTAGCTCTGAGTATTTTTTTTTTTTAATACATGTAACACACCAATAACACAATACTTTTATTTTACATTAATATTTCAAATTAATTTATTTATTTACTTTCTTTCATTTAGTTAAACTTTTTTATTTAAACTATTTTATTTTAAGCTAGGTTTTTTAAGAATATTTTTTTTTTAATACATGTAACACACCAGTTACGCAATACTTTTATTTTATGTTAATATATACATTTATTTATTTTATTTTATTTTATTTTTTTAGGAATTTAGGAATCTTTGTCAGTTGATAACTTTTAAAATGTGTACACCAATAATATACACCAATAACACAATACTTTTATTTTATGTTAATGTATCAAATTTATTTATTTGTTTATTTATTTTTGTCATTTTACTTTAAGCTCTGAGTAGTTTTTTTTTAAATACATGTAACACAATATATTAATATATCAAATGTATTTATTTATTTACTTTCTTTAATTTATTTCAACTTTTAAAATTTTTTTATTTTTTCATTTTATTTTAAGCTCTGAATAGTTTTTTTTTAAATATGTGTGACACACCAGTAACACAATATGTTAATATATCAAATTTATTTATCTATTTAAACTAAGTATTTTTATGTCATTTTTGTAATTTTATTTTAAGCTCTGAGTAGTTTTTTTTTTTTTTAATGCATGTAACACAATATTGTTAATATATGAAATGTATTTATTTATTTACTTTATTTAATTTATTTCAACTTTGTATTAATGTTACTTTTTTTTTCATTTTATTTTAATATTTTAATATGAATATTTTTTTTTTAAATATGTGTGACACACCAATAACACAGTACTCTTTTTTTATGTTAATATAGCAATTTATTTATTTTCTTTATTGGCATTTTCTATTTTAATTTATATCATTTAAATATATATTTTTTTTATATACCTCAAGTTAGCCTAATGTGTGAAGATTTGAATGTCATTTTATCACTTTTAAAAATTGTACACCAGTAATGTACATCAATAACACAATACTTTCATTTTATGTTTATTATTTTTTATACATTTATTTTCTTTTCATTTATTGATAGTTTTTTTTAAATCTTTTTTCTTAACCTCATCTTAGTAATGCTAATTTAGGGATGATTATGTCATTTTTTTACTTTTAAAAACTGACAACAGTACATCATTTCCAAAGAAAGCAGTAAAAAAAAAAAATATTTCATTTGCTTAATTAATTATAGCTACATTCACCAGTCATCATTATGACCACTGTTCCCCTGGTATTAAAAAGCTATATAAACCCAGGATGTGATGCTTCATTTCTAACCTCTCATCACTCCCCCTTTCTGTCGTTTGTTCTTGCCCAGCAGAAAGCGTTCAAAGACACCAGTCAGTACGTGGTGGGAGAACTGGCGGCGCTGGAGAGCGAGCAGAGGCAGATCGACACGCGGGCCTCGCGTGTGGAGAAGCGTCTGCGCTATCTCATGGACACAGGTACGCCGCCCAATTACACTGTAAACAGTTTTGGCAAATTGAGCGTTCACAAACTCTTATGGAGTTTGGGAAGTGTGAATCTTTGAAGCCGGGATGTTGGGGCGGCAGCGGGGATATGAAAAGGGGCGGTGAGGATGCAGGGAGGCTCTCTGGGCCGCCGTGATAAGAGAGCCTTCATGGGAGCTGATAACTAGTGCTGATAGCGTCCGCCAGCCAGCCACTATTGAACAGTACCGTGCAGCCATGCGCAACAGAACCCCATATCTGGCCTTCAATGATATGCTGTAGAAGAGAGAGAGAGAGAGAAGGAGGGAGAGGGGGGATACGGCAGAGGGGTAAAGGGTGAAGAGGGGAGGAAGACAAATGGGGAGGGCTGCTGTTTGGGGGCTGGACCGAAAAGGAAATGTTGAAATAATGAAAGACACATATTAATAGATACATGCACTTGCTCTCCTCCCTCTCCCTCTCTCTCTCCCTCTATCGCTCTCTCTTCTCCTCGCATATACACATATGAAAGGATGTGGGGCGATCTTTCAGGTGTGTATAGCAGGGAAAAAGGGCTGCCGAGCCTTTGTTAAAACACGGAGCTCCGTTCTGAGACTCCAGCGCCTCAATAACTAAAATTTAAGAAAAGCTTCCTTCCATCCAGATGCTTATACAAAACAATCATTTCCCACAAGGGCAGCGGAAAGGAGGGAAAAGGGCGACGGTTGAATTTTTATGCTTCTCCATCACATTGAGGACGATATCATGACTATCACAGTTTTGTGTTTGCCCAACCTTCCATCCATCCCTCTCTCTCGCTCTCTCTCTTCACACTCACCTGGACCCTGTTGAAGTCAAAGCCGCTGTGTCCGTTTGAAGGGTTTTTTTTCTCGCACTGAATGATAAATGGCTTGAATGCCCTAGCAGGTGGAGAACCAAACCAGACATTTCGGCAAGATTTACACACTCACACACAGAAATAAGAGGCGCAGTTACACACCAGACCCCGTGTACGAGTCTCACCTTAATGTGCTTACCTGTCTGAGCTAGTGCACGCATTTCAGCACCGCAAACAGGTGAATTCACACCGCTGTCAGGTTCACAGACAACAGCCTCCATAGCAAAATATACACTAAACGAATGTCATAAGTTATGCCTAGAATACACGTAATGAATATAATCATGCTAAGCTGTGTTGCACTGAGTTAGTACAAATATTATAAATTAGTATTATATATCGTAATTTTATAGGGATGATATGCATAATTATTATATGTGACCCTGGACCACAAAAACAGTCATAAGGGTCTATTTTTTAAAATTGAGATTTATACATCTGAAAGCTGAGTAAAATTTGTTAGGATAGGACAATATTTGGCCGACATACAGGAAAATCTGGAATCTGAGTGTGCAAAAAAATCTAAATATTGATAAAATCGGCTTTAAAGTTGGCCAAATAAAATTCTTAGCAGTGCATATTACTAATCAAAAATTAAGTTTTGATATATTTACGGTAGGAAAATTACAAAATATCTTCATGGAACATGATCTTTACTTAATATCCCAATGATTTTTGGCATAAAAGAAAAATCGATAATTTTGACCCATGCAATGTTTTCTTTGGTTATTTCTACAAATATACCCGTGCTACTTAAGACTGGTTTTGTGGTCCGGGGTCATATATGTGTTATATATAATGTAGGGCTGTCAAACGATTAATTGCGATAAATCACATGCAAAATAAAGGTTTGGGTTTGCCTAATATGTGTTTGTACTGTGTGTAATTATTATGTATATATAAATACAAACACATTCATGTATATATTTAAGAGAAATATGTTATTTATGTTCAAAATATTTTTATTTATATATAATATAAATTATATAAAAATTATAATAAATACATATACTTGTAAATATTTTTTAAATATATACATGAATGTTTGTATTTATATGTACATAATGCATAATAATTGCACACAGTACACACACATATTAGGCAAACTAAAACTTTTATTTTGTTTGTGATTAAATGCGATTAATCATTTGACAGCCCTAATGTTATTATAATTTTATACATACACACACACACACACACACACACACATATATATATACACGCACATAGACAGAGAGAAAGAGAGAATAGATACGTGTCTGTGGACCACAAAACCAGTCATAAGGGTCCATTTTTAAAATTGAGATTAATGTGAATGAATAAGCCTTCCATTGATGTATGGTTAGGAACATTTGGCTGAGGTACAACTATTTGAAAATCTGCAATCTGAGGGTGCAAAAAAAAACAAAATATTGAGACAATCGCCTTTAAAGTTGTCTAAATGAAGTTCTTAGCAATGCATATTACTACTCAAAAATGTTTTGATGTGTTTACAGTAGGAAATGTGCAAAATTTCTTCATAGAGCATGATCTTTACTTGATATTCTAATGATTTTTGGCGTAAATAAAAAATTTATAATTTTGACCCATACGATGTATTTTTGGCTATTGCTACAAATATACCCGTGTTACTTATGACTGGTTTTGTGGTCTAGGGTCACATATTTAGAATGTATGTTCACTACATGCATACAATGATGACTGCAAATAAATAATCAAAAGTTAAATGAACATGCGTATGCATATCTGTATGTATGCACCCATATAAAGTTATATTTCTATACATATAAAAACTGTATAAAGAACTACTCGTGATCCCTGATACCCCCTCCCCCTCTCATTATACGCTCTGCCTTAGTCTGCTGGTTTTTTGCGTTTGTTTCCCAGATGAATTCACAGTAATTGGGCTGGTTAATTTATTTACTGTGTGCAGTTCACAGCACATTAAAGAATGAAGATAATTGAACACGAATTGTCAAGTGTCTTCTGATATCAGGCGTATTACAGAAGGGAATGCGTATAAAACTCTATTTCCATGCAACCATTGTTTATGGTAATTAAGTACACAGATGTATTCCTTGGTTGCCTTCCAAGCTTATGGCGACTGCCATTGTTGTCTTCTATTAATATGTAATCAGTAAATAGTTTAATTTTCTAATCTGCAGTTGGAGAATTCACTTTCTAACAGCTCTTAATTATGGCAGAGCCCTAATGATGCAGCCGCTGATGGGCTAGGAGGCCGTAAACGGAACGCCGAGCGCTCGGGGGAACGCAGAGGCCTGCGGTGGCTCCTGCCTAATGAACTTGTTATTCCCACACCAGAGGGAGCAGTGTCCTTCACACACACACACGCACTCGCCAGCAGCTCAACCATTACCTCAGTTAGCCACATCCCCAGAATTACATCTAAATACGTTATTGTCACCCGATTTTCTAAACATATCAATTTTGAACGTTTGGCGAAATCAAAAGCGAGAGAGGAGAGCTATTCGTGCGCTCGCCATTCTGTCCGAGCACAATACCGTCCCGAATCACATTGAATTTTTTCAGCGCGCAGCATTGAAATGTGTGTAAATGTTATCTGCACGGCTTTTGATATTCAGCAACCCTCTGAATGCATCTCCCTGACATCTGCTCAGCATGCATTTATGCACACATATGATTTTCAAATTGCTTTATAACCTGCAACAATGAACGCAATTATGAAAATAATGGCATTTAAAGGCGCTCTAAAACCCACACACCTACAGAGTTCTCGATAAGAGATTTCCAAAAAAAAAGCACAGAGGAAAAGAATGAGTTTTAGGTGAGATTAACATATGTTTAAAAATTGCACTTGAGTCTGATAAGATTGACACAGGTTTTATTGCATGCTAATCCGTTCTCTTTTTCTCCGCCGCGGTCACAGAAATTCATACAAGACGGATATCATCAGCTTAATGCAGTTTACAGACAAGCCATCACAGTCTGCGGCGGAAAAAAAACAGACGTGCGGCAGTGTCGGAAGCGTCTCGTCGCGTTTGTTTTATTTTTGGGGGAGATGGCCGTCCTCTTCCGGGCTTTTTGACGGATGTGTTTTGACGGATGTGTTTTATATTTTTGTATCAAAACGTCAGTGCTTATTTTTGTTTTTATTTTTTTTTTGTCGATTTTTTTTTTTTTTTTTTCTATTTTTTTCCCCCCTCAGTTTTCCCACATTAATTCTCCGTGCCCACATTCCAAGGCAGTGTTGGCCATGCAGAAATAATTGCTTGAGTGTCTGCGTTTATAGATCTCAGCTCCGCCAAGACCGAAATGGAATTGCTTGTGTGGCTAAGGCAACATGCTTGTAACCAGCCCCTTAGTTTGACTAAAGATTTAAGCTTGGCTACGTGAGTCGCATGGGGAAATGGTCTCGGAGCTCAGACAACAGCTAACAGCTAACACAGCTTTAAGTATATTATCAGGCAAGTTCTTTCAGAAACGTATTGCTAAAGAAGCTTAACATTAATTATTGTAACTTTGGGAAGATTACATCCACAGCATGCTTGTAAGCGGTGGCATAGTCCTCTTGACCTCCTATGCAAGAGCTTAAAGACACTAGAATGGCATTTCAGCTGCATTAATAGGATAACCAGTATAATCTTTCCGCAGTAAGAGAAGGAAAAGTGTTTAGAGCATAATACTCGCCCCGGTTCTGGGGACGAGACGGGTTTTGTGATGTCTCTCGCAATCGGCACGCACCGGCTTCTATCGGCGTAATCGGCAAACTCTTTTTCTCTCCCTCTCTGCTGTTCTCTTTCTTCTGTTGTCTCTCATTCAATTCTCTTTTTTTCCCCCTTTTCTCCCTCTGTCCTATTCTTTCTCCTCCATGGGATTTGCATGCTAGTTCGCTAGCTTGTCCACTCTAATTTTAAAGACCAAAGACCTCGTTTAGCCTTCCTGCTAAGCGTGCGCCGTGAGTAGCGGAAAAGTAAGCCTGGAGACAAACGCAGGAATTCGGCTCATAAGGATGGCTTTTATCGGCACGACCAAAGGCCAGCGCTGGATCAGGAGGTGACCGCCTATTCAGGTTTAGCGCTGGACTATGTGCTCGACTTCAAGAGCTGGTTAACATCAGAATGGTCCATTTTCAGCTGCTGGCTTTTGCGGCCTTTGTTCTTCCCGCTGGTTTTAATTCTCACCGGACCGTTACGCGCGCAGCGTAGGCCGCCTTTGTGAAGTCATGTATTCTCGCTACCTAATATAAACAGGTTAGACCTTTAGCCTCGATTAATGCATGTTGTAAGACATTAGCGCCACTCCTTTCATTTCTCATTTCTATTTGAGGAAGACAAAACGCATTTGTCCGGTTTATCGCGATGGGCGCCGTAAGCAAATCAGCTCTTTTTTGGAATGTTCGAGAGCCAAAAACAATTTAATTAGTTAAGTTGCATTGACTTTGCATTCAAACCCCCAACCACCAAGCCCTCCCTCCGAAAGCTTTTCCCAGATGTGAAGAGGGTTTTTTTTTGGTCTGGTGTCAGGCTTTCAAACATTCTTTAACAGTTGGATGAAAGGGGATTTTAAGGAAGATTAGAGAAGGGGATCCTCCAGGCATTGTCTGAGAATCTTAAGATAAAACGCACGGGGTGGATAGTGTCTGCGGAGGGGGTGACGGGGGGGAGGGTTTGTTGGTTGCGGGAGATACGGCCTGCATCGAGAGACGTGTAATTTAGATTTTCATAACAAGGCAGAAATTACGACGAGTCGCCGTTGTAGCGCTCCCTCTCCGTCCCTGTTTGTTTTCCCTTTCCCTCTATTCTTTCATCCCCCCCATGTGTTTTGCAGTGGCCTTGCTGTCCTCTAAATTGTTGGTGTGAAGTTAAGTTAAACGCTGCTACATGTGGCATTGCAGGCAGGCAGTGATATGCCTGATTAACATTTTCAAAAGGGGCACAATGATGGCGCTTATTATAATCTCCCCTTTATTGAAGCATCTTGAGGCCTTTTCATCTTCCCCCCCCCCCTTTGACTGCCATTCCAGTAAGACCCAGCCAAAAGCAGCTAGTGCCGTGCCACTGCGGCTCCATACGCGCAGAATAACAGAGAGCCGCTCTCCACAACGCCAGCCAAGACCTCAATGATCTGCTGGGCTTTTTTTTTGTTTTTTGTTGTATGTTTTGTGGCACTGGTGTGCATGACTGTCTTTTTTCATTTTTATGGGATTTTGTCTATAATGTGGAGGACAGTAGGAAAGAGACGGAAATGGATTCGTTTCAATCTGACTTGCATCCCATGAGCGCAGCACCCCGCTTTTTATTTTTAAATGACAATTTCTTTGACACATAAATGTAATGCCCGTTCAATATGTGTAGTTGTTAAATTTGTTTTTAATTTTATTCAATTCGATTCTTCCTAGAGATCTCTACTAGAAAAAGGCTTAGCAAAACAGTTTGGGTGCGCGGGACTCTGTTTGCATAATTGATCATTATTTGGTTTACAAATTGTCTCCTGACAACATAATTGAATTTCAGTCATGCACTTCATTAATAGACCTTTTCATATGGAAACTGATTAAGACACACTTTACAATTAAGTGTAATGACGCGGGGTTGGCCTGTAATTAGGGGCATTCACGTGCTAACAGCCCTGCTATGCTAGCTCAGTTGTTGTTCATTTCCCTTTGTATGGGCCTCTCTAGGCTACACATTCCTCTAACGTACTACCTGAACCTTATCAGCGCACGGCTGCTCTCCCCAGCCCACCTTTAGCATGCTAAAACACGCTAACGACACCCAAAACAGCTCATTTGAGCTAATGGAAATGACCATTTAAATGCTATTGTTCTGCTGTTAGCCGCTTAGTAGAGATGGAAAGATAGCGAGGGAAGCGACTTTTTATAGTTACTGTAGGGAGGAGACTCATTATCAATTTGTCCTTAAGCAAACCTGAGGAGAGGGGGAAAAAATGGGAGGGTTAGAAGGGGGGAGAAAAGAAAACGCCAGAATCCACAATGCAGATGTGTGGAGGGCGGCTAATAGTGTTAGCACATCCATTACTCTCCTCAGCTTAATTCATTAAGCAAATTGGGCGGGAACCGTATTGGCCTTGTTGAAATACGTGCAATATGACACTGCTCAAATTTGTTCTAACACATGGCCCGGGGAGACGAGCCGACCGCTCTAATGGGGGAGGAGGGGCAAATTATGCAAAGGCACACTGCAGGAGGGAAATGACTACAACGCAGAGGGAGTAGCACCTCCGCACTCAACTAACCCATTTTCCTTCATTCCAAGCCTTGCCACATTCCTCTCTCCTTGTACCTTTTGGCCTGAAAGGAATAGTTCATCCAAAAATGAAAATTCATTTACTCACCCTCATGTTTTTTCAAGCCTAGATGATTTGTTGTATTCTGTGGAAGATGTCTTCAAAATATCTTCTTTTGCATTGCGCTTACAGCAACTTTTAAATGCTTTTGGCAGTCATCTGAAAGGCAGAAAATCTCGGAGGCCAGCAGATGTGTTTCACCCTCCGCAATCGTTTGGTCAGACGTTTACTTGTAAAACGGATTAAGCAAATAAAAGCAAATCATATATTAGTAAGAAAAACATTCTGCAGGTGTTGACGGGACCTTGCTGCTTGTGCTAATTTGTCGTCTCTACAGGTAGCCATTTCAGCATCTCTCAATGGAGTGTTGCTCAAGCTCTGATAACCCCCCAGAATTTCACACCTCTAGTAAGTAAACAGAGAGGTAGAGCAGGTCCTAAGTAGATGAGATAACACAGATACTCCTAAATGGCTACAACCTGTTCTTAACACACACTAATGTATTACCAAAATGGCTTGCGTTTAAAATAGGTGGTGGCAGGACTGCCACCTTTTGTTAATGCTATATAAATATCTCATATTTAATGGTAGCTTGTTATTGTAACTGCAAATGATTGACACCTACTGGCCCACAAGATTTGCAGCCTTTCAAATGACTGTCAGAAGCATCTACTGTATAAAATCCTAATTAGCATTGTTTAGTAGGCATGTTCATGTTACATAACATTATGATACGTCAAATAACATTTAAATGCTAAAAGGCCATTCAAAGGGATAATTCACCCTAAAATGAACACTTTCTATCTTCTGTCAAAGTTTATATATCCATATATTTTCTGTTCCACAGAAGAAAGTCGTACAGGTTTGGGACAATATGAAGATGATTTAATGGTGACATAATTTTCATTTTTGTGTGAATTCTTCCTTTAATTCATGTTATCTAAATGTCTTCTTTACCTAAATGCCTATAAATTACAATTTTTGTCAGAAAATGGTCCATTTATGTCGATTTTAGTAGGTAAATCTGGTGCAGTCGATGCCGTTAGTTTTGGTTTGAGAGCGAGAGATGGGGGCAGGAATCCAAGCAGCCCTTTTCCATTTGGCTGTGTGGAGATTTTTAGAAGCTTCATGCAATCACAGATACATATGTATGTGCTCGCTGCTCCCTCCTGGAAGGCACCTTTTTACATGTACATGTCTACTGGGGTCCCCCCACCCTTGCAAACAGGCCTCCCCTCTGTCAGCTAATCAGTACCTCAGCTAGATGCATTGTGACACTATGCAAATCTATTTACATTGGAATAGGGGAATCAGGGGATCCTAAACTCAGGCATCGAAGTTGAAGAAAGAGAATACCCAAGGCCAACAAATAAATGAAAGTTTGCTCAAATCCGTGAGATAATGGGGTCTGTGTTCAGACTTACCACAGTGGAGAGATAAACACAGGGATTACTTGGGGGTTTTGCATCAGTTGCTTTCTGCTGGGTGGCCTTACTTGTCAAAAAGGGGGAAAAAGGGGAGAGAGAGAGAGAGAGAGGAAAAAGAGAATAGGAAAAAAAACGTTTAACGCAAGGACATTCACATGGCACATTGAGAAAAGAAGTACCGCTAATTCCATCAAAGCTAGAGAAATCAGCCATTAATTTATGCTGCTCTCTCCCTCCCCCTGTAGCCATTGTTGCTTTGGTTGTTGATCATTTCGGTAACATCTGGTCCTGGGCTCTTTTTGGAGGCCAGCTAGTGTCAACCAGACGACCCCCGACAACATGGCCAAAAAATCACTCTGGTGTCTCGTGGTGTTGCTGTTGTCCTGTTGGTAGGAACAGAAAATGCAGGGCGTGGGTGAATGTGTTGGGTAGAAATTATTCAAATATTAGAACCAATCACAAGTAAGCATTTAGAGTAGGTAAAAACTACTTCTAATCATTCTAATTTATACATTTCATCAGCATTTCCTGAAAATTGAACCTGTGACCTTGGTGTTGCTAGCACCATGCTTTAAGCTACAATCAAAGTGGTCTGACCTTCTCAAGTCAGTTAATTTAACCACAATATAAAGGCATGAAATAAAATACAATTCTGTAAAATGGAAAGCTGGACTATTTAGTACCAAACATTTCCTTCTCAGAACTTATAAGGAGTGTTATGGGTGCGCAGTAGTGGACGATTCCTGTTAATATATATTTGAAAAGATGGAGAGATTCGGCATTTGAATCGAGGGCTTTGCGGAGGAGCAGATTATGACTTCCATGGTGACTCCTTCCAGCTTTGGGGAAATGAGCTGTTGACATTCTTCAGGGTCATCATCCAAGATAGCAGGCCAACCAGCAGGATTTACCTGATAAACCCATCCAACTAGACCTTTATCCATTTCACTACGACTCGGGAAGGCAGGGGTGAGATGGAGACGGGTTAGAACTGATGTTTCCTTATTTCCGTCAAAACGTGAGGCGTTTAGTCAGTCGGAGTGGATGCTGTCATCATGACCAAATAAATAGTCTTTTTAACATTTTTGCATAACTATTGCACTGTTGATTTTCTGAGAACACTGTTGGGTCTGTAGGGTCTTTTTTCCCCCAGACTGTGAGTTCAATGAGAATGTTATGGAGACTTTGAAGAATTATCAGTTACACCTTCTCTGCCGTCTCGCCAAGAGCATCATCTTTGCACGCGAAGCATACGTCTGACAATGTCTGAGTCCTCTCCACCTTGGTCAAAATAATTTTTTCCCATAATTCCCTTGTGTAACCTGGGGCTAGCGTTGCTCCCCGCTGTGAGGTAGACCCGGAGGAAAGACAAAAGCACAATGAAACAGGGAGCTTACCACCAACCGCTCTCACTGGAGCTCTGGAGTAGGGCCCACTATACACCGCTGCCTCTCCAGTTCTGTCCCAATGCTAATGAGCCGGCTCTGATCTTTCCTCTGCTTCCCGTGTTTTCAACATCTTCAAGGACCACATGGCGCTAGCAAAATAAAGACAACCAAATGAGAATTTTTAACGCTTTTTGTGTCAGCGACTCAGCGCCTTTCAGCCGGCTCACTCATTTAATATTCCCCCTGAGAAAGAAAGGACAGAGGAAAGAAGAAAAGAAAAAAGGTAAAATGTGCAACAAGGAGTTGGAGGTGCCGGAGGGAAAGGGGGGAGGTGTCACTAGCATTCCTCTTCCGAGTTATCGCCGAGAATCGAACGATATCTAAATCGCGAAGCAGAAATGACGTGACTTCCGTGTTAAAACAAGACAGTGTTTTTGACAAACGTCGGCAACGATTTCCTCCAGCTTCATGATATCACTGACAGCTCCCGAATGAGAGGGGACAGATAAAGGGTGAAAGAGGGCCCGGGTCTGACGGAGTCTCCTGCCGGCTGTTCACACACTCCTTTTTAATAGCTGCGTTCTCTATACAGAGGCACAGGGCAGTACCTCGCATTAGCGCTGGAGACCACTAGTTAATAGGATGATGTCTTTTAGCTTTTGTTATGAGATTATTAACCGGGATAGGTTTCTGCTCTCATCCGAGCCTCTGCTCTGAGGGCCTGTTGAGCACAAGTGGTAAAATACGGCGTCCCCACATTGTGCCGTGCTTGTATGGTAAAAGGCTTTTAATGAAACACCTTTTCGGAGGGCTTCACCAGGTGATCTTTTTTTTACCGCTCTCGTCTGCCACTCACCCAGCTTTAATTACCTGAAGTACTCAGCTTTTTCCAAAGGCCCTTGATTCTGCCCCTGTGTTCAGCGCTCCCAAAAGCAGGCTTAAAGTGGGTGATAGAGTGAAATGATAGTATTTGTCAAAATAAGAAAGAAAAGAGGAAAGGACCTCTGGCTCCAAGGTTTCACCCTGAAGGTCATATAATAAAATCGGTTTTATGGTTCACGCTTGCGTTTTAGAGCTAACTTGGTTGGTGAAACTTAACTTAAAAATTGTGTTTTATAATATCTATTTTATTAATAATTCTAATCTGTAGCATAATTTGCTCTGAAAATGTATATGTGTGACCCTGGACCACAAAACCAGTCATAAGTAGCACGGGTGCTTGCTATTTGTAGCAATAGCCAACAATACATTGTATGGGTCAGAATGATTGATTTTTCTGTAATGCCAAAAATTATTAGGATATTAAGTAAAGATCATGTTCCATGAAGATATTTTGTACATTTCCCACCGTAAATATATCAAAACTTAATTTTTGATTAGTAATATGCATGGCTAAGAACTTCATTTGGACAACTTTAAAGGCGATTTTCTCAATATATATTTTTTATTTTTTATTTTTTTGCACCCTCAGATTCCAGATATTCAAATAGTTGTATCTTCAAATATTGTCCTAACAAACCATCAGTGGAACCAATGGAAAGCTTATTTATTCAGCTTTCACATGATGTGCAAATCTCAATTTCAGAAAATTGACCCTTATGACTTTATAACTATATATTTATATATATTATTAATTGATTTTTAATTGTGTTGTTTTATATTGTGTTGGTTTATTTTATAAGTAATTATATTCTGTAACTATATTTGCTATATATATATATATATATAGCAAGTGCTGTCAAATGATTAATCGTGATTCATCACATTCAAAATAAGTTGTTTTTTTTTTAACATAATATGTGTATGTGTACTGTGTATATTTACATGTATATAGATTAATATATTTACATTCTTATATTTTATGTCATATATAAATATATTTAATATATAAACAACATTTTTTCTTAAATATATACATCCGAGTGTTCATATTAACGTACACATACATTTGTTATGGAAACAAAAAAACGTTTATTTTGGATACGATTAATCGCAACACCACTATATATATATATTACGTATTTATTGATTTTTAATGATATTGTAGAGCAATTGCAAAATCTTGGGCTTCATTCCCAGGAACTTGATAAATGTATAAGTGCAGTGTACAATGCTTTGGATAAAAGCGTCTACCAAATGCACAGATGTAAAAACTCAAACTGTTTTTAAAAAAGTCGAACTGTATCAGTCAAACTGTTTTATCCATCGAGCGTCTTTTCATCTGTTTTCCAACCTTCTGTCATTTTGCATTATTATTTGTCACGAGTGCTGTTGTGAAGAGGGCTGTAATTGTTGTTTTGTAATGTAAACTGCCTGTCTTGGCTGTTACGCTCATCGTGAAGCTGCGATAGTGGACAGGCGGCCCAGGGATTAAGGAGCAAGAAACGGCCAACACTAGCTGATAGTCTGTCAGTCTGTGATAATGTTTATTGATTAAAAAGAAGGGGGGGAATACAAACACAGTTTAATAGAGTAGGGGGCTGCGGACAGAGATGGACATATTTGTGATTCCCGGTGCTTAACTCAGACAGCCAGGCTAAAATTCATATACTGTTACTCCCCATGTCAATAATTTCTAGCAACAGAAGCACATTTGTGAGAATGCAAATTCGTGAATGTTAGGTAAAAGGAGCACATTCCAATTTGTATTTATGACCGAAAAAAGAAAAAATATCTATTATCTGTCATATGTTTGTTTTGGCCCTGGCAAACCCGGCATAAAGTGCGAGGTGTCTGCTATTAGCTGGGGGACTGCAGTGTTTGCAGAGGAGTTGTTTGTGTTAACAGCGCTGAGGGGCGGGTGAGAGACGAGTATTAAGGTACAGCCTATCTTCTGTCAGCCCCTCACTGAACGTTCAAACAATTACATGAAAGGATGTATGATAACGGTGTATGTATAGCCAAGACTTTTCTGTCATTAAGGGCGACTTAAGCGATCCTGTTTTCCTCCTGCCGTTCTTCTATCCTCGATGTAAGGCCGCTTCGCTTATGAATCCCTCCTCATAAGCTGCAAAGCAAGCAACTGAAGGTCAATAATACCAGCGGCAATTGAAAACCTAGTGTCGGGACACTTTGAGAGGAATTAAATTGAACATGGCTGCTCTTGTTCTATTAGTGTTGGTTTGTGATCATATGATCATAAATGATAATGTTTTCTTTTTTAGATACTGTGATAAAATTGTAGTGATTTGGGTTTAATGTCAAATTAATTAACCTTTGCTTCGGTAGAGTAAATGTAAGCTTTTGAAGATTTTCTATATGCCTCTTCTTGCGTTTTCAGCGTATTGGCCACCTAAAGAGGCCGATCCCCAGATAAATAGCAAACAGGGGAAAAGGTTAGCGGTTAACTAGGTTGGCTTAAACAAGAGAAAATGTGTTCGGTCCATTTTGAAACTAGTGATAGGCGTCTTAAAGCACAATGGCTGGGGCTTTATCCTGAGATTAGGTATTGTGGTTGAAGCTAAACTACCTTCCATCAGAGCGGCGCAAGGCGAGCGCGGCCCTTTCAGCCCACGCTAACAAGACTTCTCCACATTGCAGACCCACTCAAAGTAATTAAATCAATCCTTTTGTACTCACCGCTCTCTCCTTCAGTGACGAGTGAAGATCTGATTATTGCCTTCATGCATATTCAAAAAGACTCCCTGACTGGGCCTTAATGAGCTTCCTCTCAGTCGCACAAAACCTTGTTCATCTTGTTCCCCCCCCACCCCACCTTTTTTTTTTTTACGTATTTATTTTTTATTTGTCTCTCCCTCTCTTTTTCATGCATTTTAACTCCCGACAACAAAAAAAGAGCGAAACGGCAGTCAGACGCACAGAATGAACGAGTGAGTAGAGTCAGCCCACTTAAAATAAATCGTAAATGTTCAAAAAGTGACTGAGTGGCAGAGGAGTGGAGATCTTCCCCTTCAAACTCCGATAGACAAATTGGATTACTGGGTATTGGATTAAACAGAAAACGGGTGGATAAGAAATGAGAAGAGCTTGCTGTGATCACAGGGTTTAATATATTTCTTTTCTTTTTCTTTTCTTTATGGCCTCTTCTCTCCACCCCCAGCCTGTTTTTTTTTTTTTTCCTTCAGTAAAGACACCCAGCTCTTAGCAGGACTCAGGATTAATTTGTAATTGTTCTGGTTTCTTAATGCTTTAGAAAGATTTTTATCTAAATCAAATGAGGGGGAATTTTGTAATTAAACAAAATGCCAAGCAAAACAATCCCCCTGTTGCGGAGGTTTACTTCAGAGTTATTTGGTTTTTATCATTCTGTAAATATCTAAATAAGGTTCTGTTTTTTTCTTAAATTCACATAATTAATTTGCTATTCACAGCGTTTGGCCTAATTACATGCCTTGAAAATGAAAAACAATCTTATTTAGGCATTCTGGCAACTTTTGGAAAGATCTTGTACACTCATTTTTTCCAAATATCAAGGTGTCGTTTTTATAGCTGTTTGCAAAAGCAGCTCAGATATTTAATAGATATTTTGGAATCACGGCAGTCATGTCTGGATGCTATTTGGGTGTATCTGAAATGTAACAGGTGTATATACGTCTAACTTGAAAATATTCACATTGGGTGTCTTTGTGTGTGTGCTGCAGAAGTAAATAATCAGTAAACGTTAGAAGGAAAGAGGGGCAGATTGTGAAATGTGTGAGGATTTCATTAATGCTATCTGTTTTGAATGCAACAGTGGCTGAGATGACTATCTTAATCTGATTCGGCTACTGAGGCCAGATCACCCTGCCATGGACACAGGCCCTCGGGCCTACCAGACAAGCCTGGTCCCTTGTGCTCGTGTATGTGTGGACTATAGGGTGTGTGGTGGTCTATCTTGAGTTTTTTGCTACCTTTCTTCATTCCAAAGTGAATGCTATTGGGAATAATCAGCCAGGCTAGAGAAGCAGGTTCTGTTTTATTTTAAATTAGATTTTATGGTAGCACTTCACAATAGTGTTCATTAGTTAACTATATTAGTTATCATGAACTAAGAAGGAACAATACTTCTACAGCATTTAGTAATCTTAGTTAATATTAATTGCAGCGTTTACTAATGCATTATTATAATCACAAGTTGTGTTTGTTAACATTCGTTAACCCACTGTAAACTAACATGAAGAAACAATGAACGACTATTTTTATTAACATTAACAAAGATTAATAAATAGTGTAATAAGTGTGTTGTTCATTGTTTGTTCATGTTAGTACATTAACTGATATTAATAAATTACACCATATTGTGTTACCAATTTTATTCAGTGCTCGGAAGACAATAAATCATGTTAAAATTATGTAAAATAATAATAATAAAGTTAATGAAATGTTTGAGATAAATTATTAGAATTTGTTTATATCATTTAAAATATATTTTATTTGATTATTATTTGTATTTTACCAATTGCAATTTCTTTGTAATAGAAATATTTTCTAGTTATATTATATTATATTATATAGATCTGCACAAAACCATTTTAGTCATTTAAAATAATATTGTATTACTTTAGTACAGATATATACACAACATTTTTTACATTTATTTAGCAGAAAACAGATGCAGCCAGACATCAAAATACCATATTTTTGGCTTAAAAAGTTCAGTATATCTTTGAGACTTTAATACTATGGAAATATTTTGATTTATTTTAAATTGTAAACTGTATTGTCTGTGTAAACTGTATAAACTGTGGTATTTTTAACTGTAATCTTCAGGGTTATTGTAGTAAACTAAAATTATAAGAACGTTTTTGTTTTATTTTGAAATAAAATAAACATTAACTGAAATAAAATGTAATAAATGATATCAGCCAGTAGCCAAGGCAACATTTCTAACATTTTAATTTAGCTTAACTTGATGTACAAAAAACTATACAGACATCTATATAAAAAAAAAAAAAACCTACTGAAAATGACAAAAAACAACAAATATTATTTTGAACATACATCTGAAACTGCCATTTTCATGGTAATGCAATGTCAGATTTTAAAATGGGTTTCAAAGGATGAATTTTGAGGTTTTAAATTTTTAATTGTTATATAATTTATGATCATTTCTAAAACATGATAGGGAAAAATGCAACGAAAAAAGACTTTTGGTGACAAAGGTCAGAACTCCTGTTATGATGTGGATGTTTGAAGTGTACTCTTGTCATAAATGAATCTGCTACTGTTCCTACATAATTTGTAACAAAAAACAGTGGTAAAATATCAATTTAGGAGTCTTAGACCTTTCCAACAATAAATAGTTTGTCATGATTAGATTAGGATTTAATTGTAATATAGTGAAGTAAACTTAGGCGTCCCTCGGAGGGTACGCGTGACAGTTAAAAGGTTAAAAATTAAAATGAAGATGGAACATTCCATTTCAGGACCATTTTTTCGAGTCGTCCCCAGGAAAGGCCGTAGTTTAAGTGTTGGCACTGTAGAACGTGTGTGTTTGAGTTGCGTGTTATTTGTTTTAGTGGTAAAGCGAGGACTTCTTTCATGCTGTCAGGGCACTGTCAGTGTTGAAGCTCAGGCATTGGCCTCCGGGATGCGGCTGCTAATCCGTCATTCCCTTACAATGTCACACAAGCTTAATATTACCATTTATTATTTGCTTGTTTCATTTGACTGTGCGTCGCTACAATGACCTGTCACTGCACACTTTATCCCTTCCGAGCTGCACTATTTAAAAGTTGACTACAATAATCCAGGCTTGATTCCTAAATCCGGACCCCCTCTCTTTTTTCCCCCCTCCCTTCTACTCCGCGTTGTCGTCAAATACAAAATTTCACACATCTGGCACTGGCAGACATGAGAGCGGCTCCCCTGGTGGAGGGCCGGGGAGTTTTGGTGGGGGTGAGTGACAGGGCCGTCATCCCACCGGGGGCTGCCGCTGGCTTTGTTGTGGCTAGCGGATTTGTCTCTCTCACATGACCAGCGTCACAGTCACATGGTGCCAAGCAACAGCATGATGGAAAAAAGATCCGAGGCGCAAGTTCCCACATCAGACTCTCATTGAAGATCCGCCCTTTGTCACCCCCACCTCGTCCTCGAAATGGCTCTGTGCACACAGACAGACGCACACACTGTCATACTGCTCGTTTTTTTGAAACAGATCTAGTCCTGGCTTCTGATTGGTCAGTACAGCATTCTAGTTGTGCTGAAATCCACAGTGTAGCAATATGCAATTAAACACTTAAGGTCGAGCTGTAATTGAATATAGTCATGACTGAAAAAGTTAGTAGTACTCCGCTGCACTTCTCAATATTATTTGGATTAATAACATAATTTGATAGTATAATATAACTGTACATACTAAGTGTTATTGTCTTTGTGTTTGACTATTATCTGAAGAAAGACGTTAGTTAAATGCATATTAAGGGCATGCAAGATCATCCAAACGTTTTTATTTAATGATGTGGCAGTGTATTTCTCATCTTAAGATCTACAAAAGTTCTTAAAGTCGTCACGTTTGTAAAAAGAGCGAGCGTGTTTGTGTACAGATGCTAATTCTGTTGTTGATGCTGTCAGGAACAGACAGGTATCACAGGAGCATAGAGTAGGTGATGTGATTACATAAGCTTAAGGGATCTTTCATCTTTTCTCCTCTTTCATCCCTCTTCAAAGACATAATTAGTGTCACAAAAATGCTCAGAATACTGACATCGGAGTCATTCTTCCTGAACCCACTTAACCGGTTTACCCCATGGCCCAAACTACCAAACCCTATAGTGTCTGCTTTCCACGGATACGTTTTGAGGTCAAGTAAAGTTTTGAATTGAGATGCCATCTCTTGTTTAGACAAAACCAGCAAAACGTGAAATATTTGTCTCTTGTGACGTTAACTTTCTGCCATACTTTTCAAATGTTTTGGGTCGGCTTGATTTTTCATAGGTCGGGCCCTATGACTTCCACAATGCACAATACAGTAATAAAAATAGAATTTACTGTACAGTGCGGAATGTCACAGAATTTGCCAATTTTTGGATGAATAAATCAAAAGTAGGTCAGTACATTTAAATCAAAACGCAATATTGACTAGTGTCTGTGAATATTAAGCTGCAAAAATAGTAATTAAATATGAGTCCTGCATGTTCTGCGTGTCTGTTTGAATGAATAGCACGTATTTGATTGCATGAACACTTAACCATAATCTCTAAAACTGCTCTGAGAGTCACTTCATGCGCATTTTACTGTTTCTTTTGAGAATAATTATCGTCATGTCATGTACAAACAGAAAATTAAAGATCGTCACAGCCACCCATCAAACTAAAGGTTTGGTTTATCTTGAAGAAACTGTGACAGAAATATATTATTTAATGTAATGATAGTACTATTACTAATAA
Organism: Labeo calbasu; assembly: GCA_019740295.1. NCBI lineage: Eukaryota > Metazoa > Chordata > Actinopteri > Cypriniformes > Cyprinidae > Labeo > Labeo calbasu. Next base: position 64,575 of record JAHKKF010536247.1, read on the forward strand.
AACTATTATTAAAACATTATTTTTTTAATGTTTACCAGAAAAATTATTTCTCAGAAAAATGTAAATACAAAACACAGTATTTCTGGGGGGAAAAAATAAATAAAATAATAATAAATAATTTTTGTATAAAATCAATTAATTAGACATACTTTTGATTATTAAAATTGAATTAAACCAATAAATGGAGTCCAGACAATCTTTTGAGAAAAGAAAGTAAAACCGAATTCATAGGGCTATAAAAATGTAATTTTTGTTAATTAGACATGCTTTTTAATGTGTTTTTTTTTTTTTACTTTAACCATTAAAATAGAGTCTAGAAAAGTTAAAACAGAAAAAAATGTAATTTGGGAATACAGAAAAATAATGGAAAACACATTATTTGGTAAAAATAAAACTGATTTTGAAAAAAAGAAAGTAAAATATTTCATAGGGCCTTAAAATGTATTTTTGTTAATTAGACATGCTTTTTAATAATTTTTAGAAAAAAAATAATTTAACCATTAAAGTAGAGTAAAATAAAAAAAAAAAATGGAATCCAGTAAAATTGAAACAGTAAAAAAAAAAAAAAAAAAAAAAATATTGGGACAAGTAAAACAAAATTTGGGAACAAATAAAACAGATTTTATAGAAATCATACGAATACCTTGGATTGGTGTTAAAGAAGCATTTGTATTATCAGTGTTAAAAACATTAATAATTTTTTTTGTGGAAACATGATACATATTTGAAATAGAAAGTTCAAAACAACAGCATTTATTTAAAATAGATTTTTGTAAGTTAAAAGTCTTTGCTGTCACGCTTGATCGATTTATTGCATTCTTGCTGAATAAAAGTATTAATTTATTTAAAAATATATATATAAATAAATAAATCTTGTGATTCCTGATCCCAAATTTTCAAACATTAGTGTACTTGCACTCTAGATGTGCAGATACATATGTGACCCTGGACCACAAAACCAGTCATAATGGTCAGTTTTTTGAAATTGAGATTTCTACATCATCTGAAAGCTGAATAAATAGGCTAATATTTGGCCGAATACAACTATTTGAAAATCTGGAATCTGTGGGTGCAAAAGATATCTTAGACACTGAAGTTCTTAGCAATGCATATTACTAATCAAAAATTAATCTATAATAAATAAATGTCTTCATGGAACATGATCTTTACTTAATATCCTAATGATTTTTGACATAATAGAAAAGAGATGATAATTTTAACCCATACAATGTATTTTGGCTATTGCTACAAGTATACCCATGCTACTTAGGACTGGTTTTATGATCAAGGGTAACATATACACTCCCTCCTGAGTCATTGAATTTAAACAGCTAATTTTTACCATGAACATTATAAAGACTAATTAAGTTCCTTGAGCTTTCACACATCCGGCCCTTGAGCAATGGGCGGGCCCCCACCTGTATTTTCCGCCTATGTAAGTTCGGCATCCGCACATGTAGGCCTCGAGCACAGGACATGTGCTTTTGGATGTACGTTGGATCTGAAGCTCTGAGGCTTCACAAAGACCCTGAGTCTTTAATCCCAGTCAGCGGAGGAAAAAGTAACCAGGCTGCATTAATCCTGCTCTAATCCAGAGGCATCTCTGTTTTACCGACAATGGCAGTACCTTGTGAAGTGTCTAATATGTAGGTAGCGAACACACATCTGGATGGCTTCCTAACGTGCGTGTCAGTCGGCGCTGTTGAGAAAAGCCTGTCAGATAATCTCATTTGATGCACTTTATACTCGTTGGAGGTGTGAGAAAAGTGCTTAACTTAGCCGTGCCAGAGAAAGTCGGTCAAAAGTCTGTGTGTGTATGTGTGTCTCTGTTAAGATGCCTGTTTAAAGGCCGGGCTGAGACTTTGGGAATTAAATTGTTTTATTGAGGTTTAACTGGCAGGAACTTGAATGCTTGGCTAATTATTATCTGCAGACATCTAGTGTATCTGGGTAATTAGAGGGAATGTTTAATAAACAAAAATAATTTGTGGTTTAAGCTCATTATTTCAACTTTTTAGGAAGCTGAATGAAATTGTAACATTGTTAAATTCAGTACTGTTATTTTTTTTTTTAATTTCTTCTTTCATTTTATTTTATTTTATTTTACTTTATTTTACTTTATTTTGTTTTGTTTTATTTTATTTTATATATTTTTTCATTTGTGACCCGGTACCACAAAATCAGTCTTAAGTAGCGTTAGTATATTTGTAGCAATAGCCAAAAATACATTGTATGGGTCAAAATTATCGATTTTTCTTTTATGCCAAAAATCTTTTGAATATTAAGTAAAGATCATGTTCCATAAAGATATTTTGTAAATTTCCTGCCGTAAATGTGTCAAAACTTAATTTTTGATTAGTAATATGCGTTGCTAAGAACATTTGTACAACTTTGAAGGCAATTTTCTCAATATTTTTATTTTTTTGCACCCTTAGATTCTCAAATAGTTGTATCTTGGCCAAATGTTATCTTATACTTACAAACCATACGTCAATTGAAGGCTTGTTTATTCCTCTTTTAGATGATGTATAATTGTCAATATAAAAAAATTCGCCCTTATGGTTTTGTAATCCATTGTCACATTTTATTTTATTTTATTTTATTTTATTTTATGCAGGTGTTCTAACACCCACTTATGGCACACTGGGGGTCCCCAGAACTACTTTGAAAACGCTGCATCACATCATTTTTTTTTAATATGACAAGACTGTTATAATAAAGTTGTACCTGCTAAGGTTTTCTGTGTTTGTGTCTTCAGGGAATAATAAGGAAGAGGAAGAGTCCATGATGCAGGAATGGTTCACGCTGGTCAACAAGAAGAACGCTCTGATCCGTCGACAGAACCAGCTCTCTCTGCTGTGAGTTGCTGTTTACCCTTTTTCTCTTTCTCCAACCCTTACCAATAGAAGCGTTGGTCTGTGAGCACACACCTATAATATGTTGAGACCCACACTTGAAATGATTTTCCCAAGAGACCTGAGCCCAGTCAGAAGGTCGGGCCCCTCATTCACTTCCACCCCTCCCCCGGCGGCCCTCCACCGCAAAGCGGACAAAACGGCATATCAGTACGGACGCGTCTGCAATAATGTGATTTCAAAGACTGTATTATTCCGCCCATTATGAGAATTGGATCGACCAAAAAAAAAAAGAACTGAAAAAATGACTTCATTCACCTAAAAGAGAAAGCCATTATGACAATAACCCACATATTTACCCTCTTTTTTACTTTCGCAGTTATTTTTTTGCCTCGAAAGATGATAATGTTCATTTTTTGAACCTTTCATCCTTTTCTTTAAAAGTGAGAGTGAGACGTACAGAAATCTGGGCGGCTGTTCGTTCTGCATAAAGAGCGAGAGGGAGAGAGAGAGAGAGGAGGAGAAGAAAGAGACAGAGTTTCAAAGCTCTCACAAATGACAGATTGAAGTATTCTAATCACATTATATCACTGGAAAAGGGCTTTTTAAGTGCTCAATTAAAAGGGCCTTGATAATTTCTCTTTCTTTCATTTCTTTTTAGTCACCGAACAGGCTGTGAAGGACAAATTCTATTAGGGACAGAGTTAGCTCATTTCCAATACATTTGAAAGTGGCGAAATTTAATTTGCCGCGCGATACTCCGCCCGCCCGCTTTTTCCCCCCACCGCCTTTCCGCCGCTCTCGGCCCCCTCTGTTCCTGTTTGTGTATCGCTTATTTGCAGTAGATTAATGTGAGGTAGGGAAGGTGTTGGCGAGTTCACGAATCAANTTTTTAGTCACCGAACAGGCTGTGAAGGACAAATTCTATTAGGGACAGAGTTAGCTCATTTCCAATACATTTGAAAGTGGCGAAATTTAATTTGCCGCACGATACTCCGCCCGCCCGCTTTTTCCCCCCACCGCCGTTCCGCCGCTCTCGGCCCCCTCTGTTCCTGTTTGTGTATCGCTTATTTGCAGTAGATTAATGTGAGGTAGGGAAGGTGTTGGCGAGTTCACGAATCAATGTTTATTAAAGGTTTCTTTAAGTGTTTAATGATTTAGTAATTAACATATTGATGAACTTTTACAACTTGCCCAGGGAGAAGGAACACGATCTGGAGAGACGCTTTGAGCTGCTGAACCGAGAATTAAGGGCAATGCTGGCGATTGAAGGTAAGTGGGAGTGAAAGAGAAGGATTTTGGGGGGTGAATTCGAAAGGCGCAATGTTAAAGACAAAGATCCTCTCCTGCTTAATTAAACTTGCTCTTTGACACCTCAGATGTGGCTCCGCCCACCCTGACCTGAGCTCCTTTTGCTTACAAATTCACCCTTGGAATTGGACACGATATATATGATTTGCTCTCCAAACCGCAAGCATTGCAGCCAAAAGTGCAGATGTCACTTCCACATCAATATTAAATCTCTGTGATGTGCCTCGGGGCGTCAAAGAACGCACTCGCCTTTCTAAGCTTTTTGAGTGTGTGTTATACAGACAGGTAAGGAAAGTAAAAAAAAAATAAAGCCTATTGTGCGGTATCAAAGTTGTCTGGTTAAGTTTAATCCCTTTGACTGTGTCCTCTTTCGCAAAATGAACCTTTTACAATCAATGCAAATTGATTTTACAATTCGATGGTGACCCTCTCACCCCTTGGCTAGCCATGGTAATTTCTTTCTGCACCTGATAAGCTAGCTGATCCATCATAAATCAATTCTAATTAGTTCGGAGAGGTTGACAGTGGACATGAATAGCCAAGCAGAGAGCATAGCTCCCCCGTATTGTGACGGTGCCGTTCGCCACACGCTTGCTCACCTCCAGGCAGATCGACATGGTTCATCTCAATATTTTGACATGCTTCTGTCTTGTTTCTGAAAGATTCCTCCCCGGCGTGATACTGACCGCTAAATTCCAAGGCCGATAACACGAATTTAAGCTAATAACGTTCAGATGTTGAAGTGCCTCAGCCTTGTGTCCGCTTATCAGCGAACATGGAGTGAGTTCCAAATATTGGTCTGGATGTGCAAGGGTGACGGGGTCCGTCCGCGGCAGTGGTAATTCAGTCCCTGCTGCTTGTAACAACCCTATCAGTCCACACACTGCTACCTGTTGAATTATCACTCGCAGTTATTTTCTCTCTCTCTCTTTCTCACTTTATCTCCCTCTCTCTCTCTTTCTCCCATGAGGCTCAGCACTTGGCATTCAGAGTCAGGGTGTTTCTGAAGCGAGTCAGAGATAGTTCTGAGCTGCTGGTGAGGAGGTTCGTGCATCAGTTTCTTATTTGGAGCCCCGACGGGCTCTCGCGCCCAGCCAATGCAGACAGGTAATTGCTGATTTGCTTGGTCAGCTGATGACATTGGAAGTGTAGCGGCTGAGGCGTTCAGACAGGCACACACACACACTTTCTCTCGTATCAGCGCACACTCTCTCGCTGATAGAGAAAAATACTCACCCTCCTCAACCCCACGACTGTGCAGAGGAGAATCTACAGTCGGTGTGACCTGAAGATGGGTAATACTGAAGTCTCGAGTAGATGTCATGGAGAGGTTTGAATAGAGCATTTTACATGTCTCTTTTTTAACAAAATGTCAAGAACTATTTGATGTCTCCGTTCTACCGTTCTGAATGTTTTGTTTTCATGCTGACTGCTGTAATAAGTGCACAGCAGCTGATATGGCAAACAGGATGCAGAGTGTAAAGTACAATTCAAATGAGTTGAAATACATATAACTAATTTTGAACTAGAAAGACAAACTTTGAATATTAGTTCAGCAAAGCTTGTTTAAATTTTTTTTAAAGCATTTGAAGGTCTGATAGATTAAGTTGAGGTCAAAAGTTTACATACACCTTGCAGAATCTGCAAAATATTAATTATTTTACCAAAATAAGAGGCATCGTACAAAATGCATGTTATTGTTTATTTAGTACTGACCTGAATAAGATATTTAACATAAGATGTTTACATATAGTCCACAGGTGGAGAAAATAGCTGAATTTGTAAAAAATGACCCCGTTCAAGCGTTTACGTGCGCTTGTTTCTTAATACTCTGTTGTTACCTGAATGATCCACAGTGTTGTTTTTTTATTTAGTGATGGTTGCCCATGGGTCCCTTGTTTGTCCTGAACAGTTAAAATGTTTGAACGATTTTTTTTTTTGGTTGGTTTTTTTTTTTTTTTTTTTTTTTTATCTCATATGCAACTATTACAGAAGGTTCAAACATTCACTGATGCTTCAGAAGGAAAGGGGGTGAAAACTTTTGAACAGAATAAAGATGTGTACATTTTTCTTATTTTGCCTAAATATCATATTTTTTCTCATTTAGTGCTGCCCTTCAGAAGCTGCAGACTGTTTCCCAGGAGAGAAAATAAGTTACATTTACCCTGATCTTCAAATTTAAAAAGTTTTCACCCCCAGCTCTTAATGCACTGTTTCCTTCTGAAGCATCAGTGAGTATTTGAATCTTCTGTAATAGTTGCATATGAGTCCCTCTGTTGTCCTCAGTGTGAAAAGATGGATCTCAAAATCATAGTCATTGTTGGAAAGGGTTCAAATACACAAAAATGCTAAAAAAACAAATTATTTGTGGGACCTGAATAATTTTTCTGAAGAACAGCGGGCAGTTTAACTGTTTAAGACAAACAAGGGACTCATGAACAACTATCATTAAAAAAAAAAAGGCAAAACATAAACAGCTGTGGATCATTCAGGTAACAACAAAGTATTAACAATCAAGCATATGTAAACTTTTTGTAAATGGGGTTATTTAATGAAATCAACTATTTTTTTCCTCTTATGTACTATATGTAAACTTTTTTTTTATGTAATATCTTATTCAGGTCAATATTAAATAAAAAAATAAGACATTTTTGGTAAAATAATTAACATTTTGCAAGGTGCAAGGTTCTGCAAGGTGTAGGTGAACTTTTGATCTCAACTGTAGATTGATAAAAAGAATGTGTTTTTGTTTGTTTTTTATTTGAAACTCGGTAAATTGATCTTCCTGTCGTTCAAATTCCATTTCTGCTTCCTGTGAGATGTCACACTTTCAGATTGTGAAATTTAAATCTGAATTAGCCCATCCCTGACTACCATACCATTTTGAACAACCTTTGTGCAGTTTTTTTTATTACTTTTGTCACCAGGGATGGGCTGGCTTAGTTGTTTTTTAATAACAAAAAACCCAGGAGTTATGTTTTTGCCAACTGTAAGGGCCCTTTCACACCAAAAGTGAAATTAATAAACCTCGGACGGAAGGAAGTACCTTTGCTTCTTTACTTACTCCAGATTTCTCTCACCTTGGAGAGCTGTCAGTGAATAAATGGGAAGAAAAAAAACTTCCGTTATATTTGAATAAATAATGCGTTACATATTAGTTTCTTAAAAAAAGTAACTCGCATTACTTGTAATGTTTTACCATCAACACAGTATAGATATCATTACTCACTGACTTAAATTCAGGTACACTTGTTGCCTGTTGCATTACACGCTATTAGACGTGAACCCTGCGGACACCAGAAAAGGAAAGAAAATATTTAAAAAATTCTAAAGGCAGGTTGAAAAGACGGGAAGGATTCGGTTAAAGGTGTAGAGCAAACCGGGTGAGTGTTAATGTCAGCTAAACGATAACCCCTTCAGTCTGCGCTCCGCTGTGGGGAGGCAAAGAAAAGTGGCGAGGCCTTCCACAATATGCCATGACTCCTATTTCTCTGCCTCTAAATTGATCCTTTTTGCCCTTTTTATCTGCCTGCCATGCACACACGCTTTCTCTCAAATTCGTCTTTTTTTCCCCTCCCCTCTCCCTATTTCTTTCTTTCCTCAAATGCGGTGCACTCCGGGGCGTTATATTTGAAAGTGGACGCTCCTTTTTGCCGAGGGATTTCTGCATAGGTCCCCCAGTTTTGTTGTTACGGTTTTATATGATAAGCTTTTTTATATGTTTAAAATCAATATGTAATCCTGTGCAAGGGCTTATCCCCCTACAACCCCATTTGTAAATCTATTTGAGCTTTGTTACATGTCTGGGCTGCCGTATTCCTCAGATTGATTGGGTGCAGTGTGAGAATCCTATCAAATGGCCGCCTTTGATGATGTTGCAAACTCTTTCAAGATTGCTAGTTGACTGGAACTGGAGATAAGGCGAGACGACACTTTCTCATTCTACACTATTCACTGAAATCTGTGTTCATTTCCATTTAGCCCTCGCTTTCTGCATTTGACTCTCAATGTCCACTTTTATACAACTGCACCTAATAGATGTTTGTGTTTGTGTAGTCGGCTGCGTTTCACGCATTTAGAAATGACACCACAATCACTTTAGATTTAATTTAAGTGATAATATTCTGTAGTTGCCAGCAGATATCACTGCTAACGTCCTGTATAATTTTAATGAAATGATTTTCCCCTTTCTCAAAAAACCAAATTAGTTACATCACTCAAATGCATGCAGAAAAACACAAGATGCAGATTAGCGATTCAAACGTTTATTCAAAGACATTGTGTATTTGGTTTGTTTTTGCTAGGCACTTTATTTGTATCTGATATAACAGATGGGAGATGTGGTTTGGGAATAGCGTGGTAAGAATCCAGGGACTGTTGTCCCGTCATCCTCCTTGTCATGGTTTTCCATGTTGGTCTTTGTCTCATTCCCAGCTGGCTCCTCTCCAGCTCCATCTTACGCCGGAGCTCCCAGCCTGCCCAGCGCTCACCCAAATCTGCTGTAATAAGATCATGCGTTTTTTTTTTTTCCTGGATTCCTCCAACCCAACTTATTTCCTGCTATTTTCTCCCAAAAAAAATAAAAAATAAAAAGTTCCCCATTCGCTCCGAAAGTTTGCTTGGTGCGTCCATTCGCTAAAGCGAGTAGAGCGTGTGTGTGAAGTTAGCGTTTAGTGATCTTTCAGCAGAACTCTCAGAAGAAGCTCTGTGCCTCCTGAAGCTGCCGAGCAGGTTGCACTCTTGAATAAATTTTGCTGTGGAGGAGGGTCATGGGGATTTGAACCAGCGCATTCTTCTGTGGGTTGTGAGTGCTCACATGGTTACCATTGGTGTGCATTGTTAGGGTTATCTGAATAAGCACCAACCATGTGAGTTTTAACGTGATTGCCCAGGGCGATGAGAGAGAGAGAAAGAGGGGAGTAATCCAAAAAGGATTGAACCCCCCCCCAACCACCACCACACCACCATCTCCAAATAGTCTTCCATCGAGGAAAAGAGAGAAGAAGAAGGAGGCAGCAGCTTCCGTTAATGTTTTTTGGCTAGTCGCGGTAGCTCGTTTACTCTGCCGTGTCCCTCTGCGTCCGTATTCATTGTTTACCTTCTTAATGAGGGGGGCGGTGCCGCTCCCGCTTGATTGACAGCTGCATGCGGCCTCTGCCGGAGGTGCAGGGGAGGATCTGTGGCTTTTTGGCTGAGAATGCTGAAGGGGAACAGGAGGAGGAGGTAAAGAGTCGAGGGGCTTTTTCTCTCTCTCCCTCTACCTCTTTGGGACACACAGGAGAAGTTTTTGTTGGTCGTAGCCTTCCCTCCAGGCAGGTCTTTGTGAAGTAGGCATTGTCGTTTTTGACGGAGGGGTAGCAGAAACGACAGAGCGAATTAAAGAGGAGGGTCGTGAAAGACAGAGAACGTATGGAGAGCGATGCAGGATAAACAGTCTGGCCTGTAGGATGTTAAGCGCTGTGGGCGCACGGGAAACGACCGGCCCTGCGTAACAGAAAATCAAGCTTCATATTTGTTTGTTTTTCACAAGCAACACTTTTTTGGTTTTCCTTTTGTTCAAATTCTGCAAGTTCGTTAAAGCTGAGACAAATCCTCTCAAATATTTAGCTTTAGCCCCTCTGAAGCCTAATGTCAGAACACCAAAGGCTTTCATTTAGCTGCTGGGGGCCAAATAACTTTCAAATATTGGAACTGTGTTCATTTTGCCACCGCGCTTCACTTCAAAGGCGCAGAGGTTAAACGAGAGCAAGGAGCAGACCTTTCGGGACCAACGGTGCTCGGCGCTGATTTCACACAACCTCAGCAGAAACATTTTTAATGAAGTACACTTATTTTAAGCATGTGCATTTGTGCATTTTCTGGCCAAAATCAGTCAAAAGAAGTTGATTTTGTGTGTGTTTTTGTGCATGAGGGAGCGCTAATAAAGCAGTGTAAATACACTGGTACAGTCTGTTCTTACAGCGGCCTGAAGAATAGGCCCGGTAAGATAACTTCCCCTTGGCTGTGAGCAGGGCCCTAATCTGCACTGGTATCAGTAAGGCCTGATCTCGTCTGCCTGGCTGATATTTCAGACCCGTAGTTGGCAGGGGGACAGGAGCAGGTCACCTCACAGAGGCCTTCGCTATAGTCACACACTTTATAAACATACAATTTATCTTATTTATGTTCAGAAAACAAACTTTCAAGTCTTTTTT